>LUCM01005528.1:0-15307 GCA_008360955.1 Fasciolopsis buskii
GGTAACGTAGGTGTCTCACGTCTTCGTGGTTGGAGTCCGAAAGGCTAATCAACTAATTGACTGGAGACACTTAAGGATATGACAATGAACCATGAATATAAAGGATTGTGTTCTCATTCTCTATGGAGTTAGAATTATTGAGTGTGTTTGTACAGTTAGACTGTTCCGTGTGTTGTCTACTGCAGCATTCTAATCTTTTTTCACCTATGTGGATCCACCCCTGTTCTCCCTGGATATTCACTCTCTTTATAGAATCTTGTAACTCTGGGAGAAAGGCAGCGGTCAGTGTGCCTTTCTTTTCTGCTCGATACTGAACGATGTTTGTAACGTTGGTGGAGTCTTCCTGTCAGTCTATTACCACCTGTACATGATATGAGCAAAAATCTTCACGGAAATATTTGTCTCAATGTCAATTTTGGAGAGCGGATTCCAATATTGTACAGGTTTTTCTTTTAGTTTTACTCCACATCATTAAATTTGAAGGTATATTGAAGCAACCGACGTTGATTGCAAACGACTACCGGTTGAAACTTTGGGCGGAATGAACGAATAAACGATCACTCCAGTCTTACTTTTAGTTTGCACAGTCGTTAACCTTGCACCATCGTGCTCGCTTTCCGTTAACAACCCACAGATCCATCTGCTCAAACACAGAAAGAAGGATGAATAGTGGACAGCAAAATAGCAAGTGGCAAAACCAAACGGAAGAAGAGGTGTACTGAGTGAAAGAACGACAGTGACTTCGGCACTGAGCCAAATCACTTTAGCCCTCAACCATCTCTTCGGGGGATCCCGTGAACCTCAACCCGGTAGACGAACCCAAACGAGACCGCGACGGGATTATGGTGTTCAAACGTTCATACTTTATTGAGCAAATACCAAGGCTACTATTTTCACAAAACCATAACCACCTCAGTGACAAAGGGGGAAAGGATGTAACTCTGACAAACACCACTTCTCGTGGTGAACTCGGGTGAGAGATCATCGCAGGCACAAACTCGGCTGCGGCTGTTTGTAAATAAAGATTCGAAAATTGAAACGAATTTCTCCGGTGCACCCTTCAGCGACAGACAATGCCACAGAATTGTACGATCGACGTAGTTGAACGCCGCTTCTGAATAATTAAAGACAAAAATTGCGGTGTTATGAAACATGTCCTCATGTTCTAAGATTTGCCGCGAAGTGAAAATTTCGTTAATGCAACCCGACCAAAAGGGAAATTTGCTTGTTTCTTATGCATACACTTTTTTCATATAATCGATAATCGTCGGACGATACCACCCGCGAACGGTTCAAATCTAATCCCTGCTAAACTAATTTATCGGAGTTTTCACATAACCCATCACTGTTCTTACAAATCGACACAGCCACCGATTCATGTCCGACCCTACGAATCCCTTCCCTAATCTAGAATGATCACAGATTTGTTAAATCTCATGTTAACACTTTGCCATAAATATTGAAGAAGGACGGCGAGGGCCCGTCTGGTCCAGGTACATAATGCCACTTAGGAAAACCTATCTCCGTGATTACCTCCTTTCGAAAGGAGGACCTGCATTGATATACTTGCCGACATAAGAGGAATGGCCGGGGGCCACCGGAACTGCTTTCCAGTCTTCTGTCCGAAACTCGAGCCGATGTTCATGAGAATGAATCAGTGTCTCTGGATTTCCTAATCATCTCGCTTATGCCCGGTTTCACTGACCAAGTGTTCGAAATCAGTCGGCAAGGGTTGCAGTTATTTTTGATAACCACCGCCTTTTCTCCATACATCTCTCTATCAAACACTTCTCCCGGTTATTTACCAGAATCCTGAGTAGCTGACATCTAAGGGATCTGCAATTCTCATTGTTGACTGCATCCCGGGAGACGGATCTGCGAGCATCTAACAATGCGGCTGAAATCTAGGAAAACCCGTCTTTTCCGAGGTTTGCAAGGCAACGAGACCCGCATAGGGGTTGCCGCTGGATGCAGAGATTCTTGGGTCTTCTCTCAGTGCTAACTCGGATCCCGGGCATTTTGCCGTGACGCCCTTCATCGTCTTCACGGCGTTGGACTCGCGTCGATCACGTCCCCATCAAGCACCGATGACCTGGACCAATCCAGGAATGGCGATTTTTCCGGTCCACATCTGTGAACTCGGACCATGTTTTGGTCTGCGCGCGATTTGTCTGCGTCTAGTCTGTGGTCACACCAGCACGGAACCCACAGGTACAACTGCTTCCAGAGGGTAATTGCTGTTAGACAGCATAGTAAGCTTCACTAACGGCTCTCTTTTCTAACAGGCTACAATTTGCAACATAAGCTCACAGGGGCGGGAAGAAGAGCCCCTTGGTGACTAACATGAGATACAGTCTAACTGGACGAACAAACATTGTACAACCATTCTGATTACAACGAAAGTAAAAGGGTCCGCTGTCATATACTGCAATGTTTCTAGCAAACTGGCTGTCGGACTATGAAACCGAAACCGGGCGACGTGAGGTACCTACATTCACAAACTTCCTGTAAATGTTTCAGTACCATACTGTCACACCATATCGCAGCGGTCGCAGTTGAACGTTAAACAGCAAGGCAAGCCTCACTGACCGCTGCCTTTCTCCCAGAGTTACAAGTTTCTATAAAGAGAGTGAATATCCAGGGAGAACAGGGGTGGATCCACATAGGTGAAAAAAGATTAGAATGCTGCAGTAGACAACACACGGAACAGTCTAACTGTACAAACACTCAATAATTCTAACTCCATAGAGAATGAGAACACAATCCTTTATATTCATGGTTCATTGTCATATCCTTAAGNTCTTCCAATTATTCTGATTCGATAGAAAATGACAACACGATCCACACTATTCACGGTTCACTACCATATCCTTCAGTATATCCAGCCAGCTAGTTGTCGAGACTTTCGGACCCCAACCACGAAGGCGTGAGACACCTACTTTACCTAACTTCGCTGTAGACTTTCTCATCCCGCGTTGCCATGTTATCTGTTGGCCTCCACATGACTTCTTCCATTCCTTGGGTGGAACACAAAATAACGCACGGTATGGTAGACGAGTGTTCGCCATACGCAACACGTAACCCAACCAGCGTAGTCTACTAAGTTTCATACGATGAAACAAGGTGTTCTGAGGGCCGGCACCTAGTACTAGATTCCTTACCTCTACATTACTCACCCGGCCAATCCATCCAACCCTAGCGATACCACGTAGACATCAGTGGTCGAAAACCTGCAGCCGATATACCTTTCCGAAACAGTTATTCCGTTGCATTTGTGACCCTTTAAGCATCCAGGATACAATAGATCTTAGTCCGACTTGTCTTTACCCAGTGTTTAGACATCTGTTTACCTTCAAGCAAATTTCGATGATTTCTTTTAATAATTTACATGAACACTTGCCAATTTATCGCTATTCCAATATTCATTAACATGCATACTGGTTCCGTCACCAGGCATTATAGCTGATAAATCAGCAGATGCCAAGATGATACTGAGTAAATGTCACAGATTCTATTCTAGTTTTAGCCGATGTACAATTCGTGGCTTGCGTTTGTCTGGGCGTATAATTTTTCCCGAGAACTGCTACATAAGAATAACTGCAATGAACATTTAATACGCCAGACATAGTCAAAAAACATTTTCCGCTGTTTTTCACAACTTTGGTGACATTGACTGCCAGAATATGGTCGATATCTGCCGTTCATTAGGCTCGTTATTCCAATGGATGTCCTTCCAAAAGCATCACTACAAAAACTTTCTATTTCTCAGTTGCCGCTTTCGTTCTCTGCAGCTGCAAGTGGCGCATACGTTATTTGGGTTATTTTGACCAACGGTGTGTGATCATGTCGGTAGATTATATAAATGTTTATGGCGTTGCCGAAGCCATGTATAACTTTCACGGCCTCGGGGATATACTCATTCCTTTTCCATTTTGTACCTTTTGTGCCTTTCTATTTTAACCAACCCTGCCATCTTCTCTGCCATGCTTTTCAAGACGCAAAATCATTGTCGAACGGGGATTTTGCCCCGCAGCAGATAGGGCAAAATTTGTTCTTTAAGCGGGAATTTATTTGCAAGATGGCACGTTATCATGGCAAATCGTAAGACTTAGAATCTGACAGGACTGCTCAAATGAAGACCACCGTATGCACAAATAATGGCATCTCTCCTTCCGTCTTAGTGGCGTTTGATGATCACAATGTAGGCCATCGAGCCTTTGTGCGGCCGCAGATGTTTTTGAGTTGCCAGCAACTCATAAAACGTGTACATGACATCCGCTATCGGGTATGGTTTCGAAATGTTGTGCACCCTAAATCAGGTGCAAGGATCTATTCCCGGTTTTCCGTCACACGGTAGTACAGTCGATGTACAGTTGGCTAAAACGAAAGGTTATAAGTTAACTTGGAGGTATAAATTTCGTTTCAGATGTTTTGTCACTGCTTTCGTCGGAGAGAATTCGGTGGTTGTCGTAAATGGCCTTCTGATGAACGGTTACCCTTTCCTTGTTGTGACCGCGCAACCTCGCGCGCAGTGTAAGGGTTGGCGAAAGAGAGCCTGCCACCGCCCGTTGACTTCAAGGCCCATCAAGTAACAATATATCTTTCACCATGTAGGTTAGCTGGTTTATTCTGCAAATATGTGGTTGCAGTGGATAATAACCATATCATCCAAGTTCAAAACAGGCGGAGCAGGCATCAGGTCTTCCATCTGCGACACAGCCTTAGCCGTTGTACCCTACGGAACTGTAAGTCTCATGCAAATCGAAACAAAATAGTTAGCAAGAATCCCGTCATTCTGGGGGTCTGGAGACTGATATTCCATATATTTACATATAAAAAAATCGAAGGCATTCCTTCCGGAGTCACCGGGACTGGAGTTTTGAGTTCGTCCATGATAACCACTTAAGACGGTAAACTTAAACAACTAACACCCAATAATTTTGTGTAATTTTTTAATTTCATCGCCATAAAAATTTCGCAGGTAATCATAACGGGTCATACCATGTTCTTCTCTTCCGATACTGAACCAAAGAACAAGAATTGTTATTTAGTATTACGCTTTGTTCTTTGATGCATTCAAAATGAAAAATGTGCCCCATGCGCCTGAAGCACCAGCAAACACTTCCCTGCGATGAAGAATGAGCCGTCGGGGAATAAACAATGCGAGAAAACTTATCACGATAGCAACCGTCCAAATTGTCCTGTCAACATTATAAGGTGTTTTTATGGCTATTCGGGAATCAATAAGTGAAACTGAAATGAGCTTTGCATAATTCAGCAACAGCTGATGATTTGATTGAAACGAAGTCGCGCCGATTGGGAACCCTGTTACTAAACTGGCGGCCATCAAATGATTAAACAAACAATACATGACACCGATTATTATGGGCAGCTAAATGTTTGAACTTTGATGGTTTTGTAACGTTTCAGGCTAAAGTTTTGCAAACCGTTGGAATATTGGGAATGCAGGCGTTATGTGTGAGCCAGATACTGAAAGCGGAATACTCAAGGCAGCCGAATGTGAAAGAAGCCCATGGAAATACTGCATTGGCCGGTAGGCTTTAATTTCGGATGTGGCTGTTTCTTAGACCTTGTTTCTCAGTTGAGCTTAATCGGCGCAACCATGTAATTACATCCAAGAAGAGAACAATAATTGTTTATTGCGCAGCAGAAAAACGACGCATGTTGCCTGTGGTGAATAATTCAAAACAGTCGGTGTGCGGCGTACGTTCGACGAGGCGAGATATTGCCCCTTGATAAACAGCGCAATCTGCTCTAATGTAGTGATTGCAAAATGTGGGTTATTCTGAATCTGTACGGGTGGCTATTTCTTGTTTATCTGAACGTTAGTTTATTAATTTATGTGAAGTGGTTGTATCAGCCTTAACGTAAATATCTGCGTTGAGCAAAAAGGACCGCTTATGCACTATGTTAATGGGACACTTTCTTCGATCCAGGATGTGGATAAATCGCAGGCGAATGTTCACACGTCAACAACTAAAAACCAATCCCATTGGCAGCAAAATATGCGATGCACATTTTTTATTTTATCTAATCCATTTCCAGACTGAAACGATTGTGTTATTTTGTTTCGCTGCAGTTCGTTGCTTTAGGAAAAAGCACTTGAATATACACACGAACGCATGGGGAATCTGGGTGTGCATAACCCGCGTTCACAAATTGATTGTGTGTAATAGGGTTTGCTTTGGATGAGAATTATCATCAACCTTTTGTTAAACTTTCTTTAAGAACGATTGCTGTAATGACTCAAAGTGTTTTATGATTCGCTTACAGCCGTTTTTAATAAGCATCCTTCAGAAGGACCATTGAGTATTCCTAAATGCCTGTTTTTGGGGGGCTTCCAGGACTGTTCAGGAACTGTATCCGGTTGGCCAGGCGGGTGTTCTTGCTGATTGGGCATGTTCAATTGTTTCCGAAAGGCAAAGTAACAAATATGCTTCGTATCCAGGACTGCGACTTTTTTATCTCTGGACACATCGCTGCAAAATAGGCGTCTAGGGCTTCCGTAGAATCATCCACATTCATCTGAGGATTGTTTCCATCAGCTGTTGTCAGCGGAACAACTCTATTAGTGTGAACCCATGCTCTTAGCTGAAGTCTTGCTCTGTTGTCTTTGTATTCCAAAGCTGTCCTCTCCGGTGCCAACATATGTCATAAAACTGAACGGATCCTCATATTTTATACCTCAAAGACCATGCACTATTTTGAAAGTATCAACAGGGTCATCGTACATTCAACCGTTTGTGAAGGAACAATATCAGAGTTCAGGATTCGGCTACCATGTCTTATGTGCCCCTGGACATTATATGCCCCCTTTGCTGGGCTATTTTTATCATTTGAATGTGCGACACCAAAACCTGAAGGCAGACCTCCGGGTGTAGTCATATGAGAAACTTAATAGGAGAGAATGTCGCTGGTTCTAGATCCACTTCAATTCAAAGATCTCAGGTCGAGCTTTCTGGCCATCCAGTTTCTTGCACCGAAAGCACTTTGGATCATGTGATGCTTGGGTATAGAGAGGATGGAGGCCTACTTAATCTTAGGTAAACACAAATGTACCCCGACTGCATGTTCCCACCATCTCCAAGGGATGGGGCGTCGCCAAATTTTCTCCCACCACTGTCTTCAAAATAGGGGATCCTTTTGAAGACCCACACAACGCCTTCTCTGTGTGCCTTGGTCATTTGAGTTCAGAGTCTGTTGTCGAGCACGGCGTGGTAATGCTTTATTGGTTAAATACTAAGGCTCGTTTATAAAACACATTCCCCTAAAATGGTCTCGCTCACGAAAGCCGGTTTACCCGTGGCGACCCCGTTAGAAGCCAAGGAGTTCTCGTCCATAGATATGACCCCAGTGATAATATCCATTCCATGAGACTACCAGAGAAAAGTTCTGCTTAAAATATCTCTCCTCTATAAGGTGATGGCATTGTACTCAGAACAAATTGCGGACCAAAGACTTCAATCAAATGTGAAAAATCAAGGAATGAATTTGGCTGAATCATCGGAGAACATTCGACAAATTGATGGGGATGATGACAACCTAATACCGGCAATCATAAAAGTTTCATACACGGCAGGAGCAGCCCAACAGGCTCGCAGAATTTTAGAGCAGCGGTGGTTGAATTTGCAAGATACTTTACGATGTAGGGAGATGCGCAGAAGGATCAATTCTCTGGGGCAAATTTTCCCGGTCGGATCACCCACGAGGCACCAAATCACTCAAATTCACATTCTCGACTGAACGACAGTGCACACGGCCAATGGCCAAGCGATCGAACTTCGTAAATGGATTTAGTTCGTAGATGAGCAACCCAAGCTCTGTGGGACCAAAGTGATAGTTGATAAAGGCAAGTATGCCGTGACGAAAGAATCTACGACATTGGAACTTCTCCTTCAGACGTCGACGCACGCGCGATGGCCCAAATGTTATGTTCAATACAACAAAGCTTTCTTAAAGTATGAAAATGAGGTATCCTTCAGTTTAATATCACACTGGGGAACTAGAGAGCTTAGTTTAGTAATGCGTACATTTCTGGAATTAAGTCGTGCCTCCTTTGTGCGTGATCGGTTGATATATTGGTGGTACACATACCCATAAGGGTAAATATTTGCAATTAAAAGGCGGAAAGGGGACTAGACCCAAGCAATCAGCCGGAATTAATTTAATATTGAGAGCAAAAAGGGTACAGTTTCAGGCCACCACGGAAATACCGGTATGCTTCGTGAAAAATGGAGCATGGTAATAACAGTTTGTTTGAATGCATCGGGAACAATAGCCTGTCGCAGGGAATTACAAAAAGGACCCACAGCAACAAGATTCAAAAGTCAGCTGAAATGTGCTCTTGTGCATTTGAAAGCATAATGGATGAGGCGGCTTGAAATGCGGTGCTGTGCCGGAATCGACCGAAGAAATGGTGTTATAGAAAGCGATGTACGCACAAAATGTGTTTGCGAAAGGAAGTTAGCAGCAGAAGAAACAGGAATGCTAGAATGCTTTAATGTGCTGGAGAAAAATGAAGGAGCCTCGGAAGGAACAATGATGGGTACAATTCATGGGCAATTTACATGGAATCCAACAGATTTCCGCTGGCAGATATCCGGGATCCCCGTGAGGTGATGGAACTGTATGAAGAATGAATGCGCTATGCCTGGAATAAGAGGGAGTAATTCGATGGAATATCCGAATCATGAAATGGGTACTCGTGGGGGGTCCTGTTCGCTAATGCTCAACGTGCAACTGAGTCCGTGATTTACAATCGCTATCAATGGGGCCATTCCAGACAGCGTTAGTCCCGCACAACCATTGTAGCAACATCTTTTCCGTAATCGGCCACCGTGAGCGAATCCCAGAAGATCGCACAAGCTGGAGGCTGATGAAAGGATTCCCCTGCGTGTAACTGGCCGTTCGAGAGTTAAATTGGGAAACAAGCACATCGCTCCCAGAGGGCCACTGGGCCCAGAGGGTGCATCCGGTTTTTGTGGGAAATACACCCAGCCGAAGGGCTCATTCTGTTCATTCTACAACCTAGATGAATTCCACGCCACAGTGATAGCTGGACTTCTAATTTGTGAACCAGAAACCAACCTTCTTTAGCGATTTCGTCAGCCGCACCATGCGTTCTATGGCCTTGTCTTACCCCTGGAACAAAACGAATTATATAAATTGTTGATAACACCATCCGTGATGGCCCGTTTATTTTGTTATTCGTGTATTGACTTTGTCCCATGCAACGCAAAACTGGGACAAAAGGGCGATCGTATTGCAACAAATGGGCGGGTCCTCCATGTTTGCTACACCACTGGTTATCGAGGTCATTCTGGTCCCACTATAAGAAACAAAAAGCATTTCTACTTTTTCCAGAGGCCTTCATCTGGAAGATCATTTCTCTTACGCCGGCACATACTGCGATTTTATCTAAATGATGCATAAAACGCTGGTACCTACAGCGGATGATCGCTGAAGAATTTCCTTAGATTTCGCATGGCTAGCTAAAACTCCGTAATGTCTTTTTGGTTTGTTAGTGTCCAGCAACGCCGCAAGGTTTTTGCTCTATGCTTTGGGGTACTCATAAATCAGCAAGAAATTCCTCATCGTATGGCTGATTTAATTGTTGTCTTTTAATTTCCGGCTCGTAATAACGTAGTAAATTAAACTGCTTTAGTCCGAAGCACTTGTCCGCGTCACGCCAGGTGCGTCAATTACCTCTGCTTGCTGCTACGGAGGTCAAGGTCTCATGTTCACGGCAGCAACCATTTGGCAATGCTAAGAATTCGACTGAGGCTGTCGCTTCACGTTCAAATCAGTAACCGATTGGGCCTACCACATCCCCGATCGAGCTTGGCACTTCCGAGTTGAAGTCGATGGTGCACGGCTGCGCCACTGCCTCGATCGAGCAATCCGTCTGAAGTTCTGGTCGGAATGTCGTTAGTCCGGCACGCTTTTGCGCCTGAAGCAAGCACAATCTTTTGACGAAACGCGGTAATAGCACGCATTTACGCCTAAGTAAGTAACTACGTATATTTTACGTTGTCATTGTTCACACGTTACTTACGTCGCAGTTGCTGCTACGGTTCAGGCTTATTCTTGTGCAAGACCCGGATGAATTCATTCATTCGTTCGCCAGGCGAAATCCCAGAATTTTGGTTCTGTCTATCGTTCTGCGACTCAGTCCGGTCGCTTCCGACTTTTCGATTCCAAACGTTCCTTTTCGGTTTCCGGATATTTTGATCGTCTGTTTCGTGACACTTGAACAGAATTGATGTCCTATCAGGTGGACGACGATTCTAGCAACCATGTGACTGTTTGCGAATCTGGTTCGCGTTCGACAATTTCATAGTTTTCGCAAGCCGAACACTGCCGTCAGCATCCAACTGAAGGTCTGTGTGCCCTCATATGGCGCGCGCACATCAGCTCACGGCGAACTGAGTCCGTACGGTATGGCTCTCTGCGCAATACTGCACCCATTTAACGAAAACGTTTTCAGCTTTCTAACCCAAGGTTTCCCGGAGTGGCATCGATCTTTCGGAGGTAATCAATAATTCTTGGGCAACATTTTCACTAAGATCTACTTTGACGCGTGACATTTCTGCTTGTATTGTTTCATCGCCAATCAAGCCTGCATGTTCTCACTTGTGATGCACACTTCGAAATTTCTTGCTTTTGAATGACTTTGACCACTTCGTATCTCTCTGACGTAGTTTTACAATCTCGCGCACTGCCTTATCGCTGTTCCCTGGGCGCCACTATACACACTATTCAATTACCTCATCCGATTATTAGCCCAGGTTCTCACCTCTCTAACGGCTGAGGGGCTTCTTCAATCTCGGTATCGGAGGGGAGTAAACGACACGATTGAGGTTCCACTTCCAACGTATTCTACAAGGGATGTATAGCTTCCCTCGCCGGCCCTTGACATTAGTGTACACAGTGCAGTAGTCTTTGTCCACGCCCCAGTATCGCGGTTTCAAGAAATTTCCGAGCTACCTCAGGAAGTTGTAGTACTGTTCGGGAGGTGTGTCGAACATTGACAACTCTACCGTGGGCAACTCAAACTGCGGCTGAGTTGGATAGAGGGGTTGTTTGGCCAGTGCGCGACCGCCACTATCCGTTTGACTTATATCCTCTCACTGATTTTCAGTAGAAAATCGCCGCGCCTCCTACAATTTTGCTGTCATGGCTCCACAGGCTTGCTCTTGGGCAGCAGACAACTACCTCTAATTCTATAACCCTGTGACTGTCAGTCAGTCTACAGTCAACATCAAACTGTGAACGACCACCGGAAGAACTAGAAAACCTAACACGTTTAATGAAACAAGAAGCGGCCGAAATTTTACCAGAGATCGACCCTGTGATCCTTTTCTGGTCATTTAGAGCCCTCTCTCATCCCAAGGTGATCAATTTGAGCATTTTAAATAGCATTCAACCAATGCGTAGCCGAAATCTAATCCCACAAAAAGAGCACGATTAAGCCATAAATTTCACGACAGTGGATCATGAGGTTAATCAATATATAATCACAAACAAACCTCAAATGTGCGGTCGAAAAAGCTCTAAACGAGAGCCGATGCCAATGCACAGGGTTACACGCTTTCTTCTCGCGTACGAAGCACGCAAATGCCAACTACGCTGAATTGACAATGTCCGGTAGACAAGCGGCCCGGAGGAACAAATCCATGTTCCGCTACAGGCCTCATTTTTTCAAAAATATATCCATTGTTTAGAGAAGGCTCAACCTCTAGGTACACGCACGGATAAGAGTTTGAGGTAACAGTCTCTTGGAAAGCGGTCGGCTGACGTGGGGAAAAGGGGCTGGGGAAGTCCGATAAAGATGTTCAAGATAGTTAAATATCGAGGTGGAATTGGTCCCGAAATGCTTGTCTTAGAAGACATCTAATCCAGAACCGGGGGAATTCAAAGAAACTGATAAATCATCACTCCCGGCCAGCAGCTAGAGCGCATGTCTCAACCAGTGGTGGTAAACGGGTGGAATAAGTTGTCTAGACGTACCGCTAGGTAGGGTAAGTTGAATGGGGTCTTCAAAAGATGCGTGCATTACATGCAACATTGCAAATTCGTTTCGGAACGTACACGGAATAATCCTCCTCTAGCGGCGGAGTTATGATGAGTTTTTCTTTCCTTAGCGCCCCTTCGTAGCGGAAACGGGGCGGCTGAAACGACAAGAACAACACAGAGACAACAATAACAGTGGTGGATGACAACTTCTATGCATACCGTCGGAGTTCTGGAAGCCCGTTTGTCATTTCGGGTCACTCATCTCCCGTGCCCACTGAACCTTTGTTTTGTCGGACACGATAGCCCTTGCGTCGTCTCAGCGGGGGTGTTTAATGAGGTGCGTTTAGGGTCGGGGTTGCTGTGTCGCGCAAGTTTTGTTCCTCCGTGGTGGGTCTGGTTGTATAAATGGAGCTGCTGGCTGATACGCATGCAGGAATTTGGGTTACGTTGGTTTCCACTCTCCGCACGATACATGGAGCAACCTCATCGACCAGCGTTTGTAGCATATGGCTATTGCTCTCTCAAGATTCGCAAAGCTGCTGTTAGTATTCTTTCATCCTCCAGCCTGCAACCCGACGAACAGCATCGATCTTATAACAGCTGTGCTCCCCACGGAAACATCCATCTCCCTCATATAATTACAGACGATTTTAACACTGAACGTTAACTGGTCAAAAGCCGGTGCGATTGGTCCGACAGTTGGAAAATTTTTAGACCCTGTCTCCCAGAACTGAACGCACAACGTGAAGGGCCCGACCGGAACTAGGACTAGCCCCTTCCCTGCTCTACCTGCTTATTCATAACGACAATTACCAAATTGACGTGATCGAACACCTGCCCCCACTTGACAAGTGTGATCGCCTGCTCCTGAGTTTCTACTTTATTATTAAATGGCCACCCGTTTCCTCGAGTCAATAACAACTAGGTCTTTCAACAAAGACTGTGAGATCAATTGTCTTAACGCGGTCCTCATATTGCGTTTACTTACCCCTGACCGTTATGACCATTTATGCGTCGCCTTTACCCGGCGTCGTACGATTGGAGTACTGACGATACAGCAAAAAGTAGGGACTGTTGAGAAGTTGATTATATTTGACAAGAGCCTGCCAGCAAGGCATGCATGAGGAACGTGTAAATGGAAGTGCGCTGGGCAGCCAACCTTCGGTCAAAAAGCGATCTAGAAATACAGATCCATGTCCTGCTAGGGAACAAACTTTGACTCTGAATGCCTTTCTCCACCCCGAACTAGGCACCGTATAAAATTGACTGTCTGTGGACACCATGGCTAGGAAGCTCGAAGAGCTCATCTTGGAGGCAGACAACTAATTGGTCCCAAGAACCAAGACCCCGTACAGTAGGAGACTGTCCTTCCTCGGACGTATCAGGCGTCTCTTAAGAGAAAAGTTGCGCCCGTTCGCTGAATATCGCTTAACAGGTCTCAAGCAAGAGGCGAAGAACCAGTGTTGCTCTTTAGTCATTTATTGTAGAGTGAGTATGCGGAAGGCAGTCCTTACTCGAGTTTGTTCTACCAGAGCGTTCCTCTTTGATACATTTGGCTTCTAAAGGGCACAACACTTACTGCGCTAGCCCTTAGGGGCTCCCAAGGTTCTTCCATTACATTCCCTGACCACAGCAGGGGTTTCGATCCACATTTCTATGGTCTTTTCCGCTCCAACCAGATAATTTGCCATCGTTACTCTTTTCCTGCACCAGTGGCAGCTACACTGAGTCACGCTATTGTTCCTGCGGGTGCAGTTTTTCGGGGCTTCGGAGTTGAAACCCACATGGTTACATGGGCCATGACTTAATCCATCTCCGTATCCCAGAACAGAAGATTGATACGATAACAATTTCTTACACATTTCTATTCCAGCGATATACCGACAGCGAGGATTTCCTCAAACACTGGAACAAGACAGCCGTTACACATACTATTAAGAATTGCAGCCGACACCCCTCTATCTACCGGCCATTTAGCCTGACCAGCGTCATAAGTAAGGTGTCTGAACACATTCTGAAGGGTGCCTTGCTCCAACGTGGGTTCAAACAACATCTTATCCCCTTCCCAAGGTAGTTTCCTTCCCGAATAGTCCTGCATCTGCGTTATGGATAGCTTTAAAAAAACGCACCGCGATGGTTAGATTTCACGCCGTTTTTATCGACTGTTCCAGGGCCTTCGACAGAGTTCTTCATTCCATCTACGAAGTTGTCCGTCCTATGCTAGGACTACTGCGTAGCTTCTGAACTTGATACTGGATGGGGAGGAAATAACGTCTGCAGACCGTTTCACCTACCTTGGTAGCTGCCTGTCGAACGATGGTAGCTCGGCAGTAGAGGGTAAACACGCCTATATCCAAGGCTCGACCGATGTACGCTGGACTGGAGCACTTGTGTCGTCGGCCTGATATTTCACTGAAGTTGAAAGGTCGTGTGTACTGTGCCGCAGTGCACTCAGTCCTGTTGCACGGTTGCGAGACATGGGGTATGCGTGTGAACGATGTTCGTCGGTTAGAGGTTTTCGACCACTGACGTCTGCGTGGTATCGCTAGGGTTGGATGGATTGGCCGGGTGAGTAATGTAGAGGTACGGAATCTAGTACTAGGTGCCGGCCCTCAGAACACCTTGTTTCATCGTATGAAACAGTAGACTACGCTGGTTGGGTTACGTGTTGCGTATAACATATTCACCTATTATACCGTACCCTATTTTGTGTTTGTCTCATGGAATGGAAGAAGCCATGTGGAGGTCAGCGGATGACGTGGTAACGTAGAATGGGAAAATGCACTGGGGACATAGGTAACGTAGGTGTCTCACGTCTTCGTGGTTGGGGTCCGAAAGAATCGTCGACTTGCTGGCTGGAGACACTTAAGGATATGGCAATGAACCGTGAACAGCTGCGACGCTGTTGTCATTTTCTATCGAATCAGAATGATTGAAAACACGTGCGTTTGTACTGTTAGACTGTGTTCCATGTGTTGCATCCTGGAGCGTCTTATCCTTTTCTCGCTTATTTGGGCCCACTTCCTGTTCATCCTATATATTCTCTCTTATAGAAACATGTAACTTTGATGAAAAAGCAGCGGTCAGTGAGGCTTGCTTTGTTGTTTAACGTTGAACACTGATGGTGATGATTCGTCTGTTTGTCGGTTTCTTGATTGTGCGATCACTGATATCATGCTCAGTACTTGCAACGGTTCACTGTCAAATAGCGTCGCGTGTTTCTTTCCTGATAGATGATTTTCTCAGGGCTTGCGGCCTCTGACTCTGGGCT
>LUCM01005528.1:45353-72456 GCA_008360955.1 Fasciolopsis buskii
CCAGGAGATTACTTCATCAGGCCTTTCTACCCATTGACCTTCCAGGCATGATTGGATCTTCGTTTTGAGATAAGCCATCCTGTATAGCTCGTTGGATCATGGAGGCACGCAAGCCGTCACACCACGTCAAGGTGTAGTCTCATTGTGACGGCATAACACCTTAGTGCAAAGTTAATGATTGTGCAAACTGAACTGAACTTAACTAAACTGTAGGAACACAAGGGGCTTGATTGACACTTTAGAGTACGACAAAAAAAACTCATGGACATCATTCTTGTATAACGGTGGTCAACATCAATGCTATCTTGTCTAAATGTGGAGGATGCGCGGTGGAAAATCCATTTTTTGATTAAGTTCAGAATTGTAGCCATCTTATACATAGATGTGTATGCCTGTCAAACAATGTGTTGCCTGTAGAAATCATAGCGAATCAGCCATTTCGATTGTCGCTAATTGCCTTTTTCAAGCCATTTTAGTGACCCAGGAATAATGCTCAACCGGCTGAGTGAAAAGTTGCACTTTATGATTGTGTACTGTTATTTTTGTTGTTTATTAGTATCCGAAACAGATGCTGTTACGAGATCCAGATCATCTCGTTGGTTTGGTTACGGAAACACTATTGGGTTGTTCCATGCACCAGACGTCTATCCAGTCTGACCACTCGTCTGCTTCGCCGCCATCCACCAAACGATTCTCTTGTCTAGTGTTCTGTCCCACCAAAGTGCATTGTGAGAACACCGCCCGCATGTTAGCTGAGCTGCTTCCTCCCACCGCTTGTTTTCCTATCTCACAAACGAACGATCCGGAAAACTTGAGTGTTATGGAGAAAATGAGTCAAAAACGTGCCGAGCTATTGCAAAGTTTATGCATTGACTCTCTTCCGGATTCGAATGCCGTAGGAAAAGTCGATGAGTTGCGCGCCTGCTGCCCTGTACTCGAATCGACCGTGCCACGCGGTGTGGCTTATCATCACGGAGGTCTGACACAAGAAGAGCGAGTGACTCTGGAGGAGGGATTTGCAGATGGTACACTAAGCGTACTTTGTTGTACGTCCACTTTGGCTGCCGGTGTAAATCTTCCAGCTAGGCGGTAAGTGTTTCCCAACAATTTTACCTGGTCAATGCTATCTCTCTTCCCAACTGTAGGCAAATGCCACTCGGTTCTGTTCGTCACATTACAACTGAACGCAGTGGTGGTGGTAGATGGCAATTCACTGTCACCCGGCTCGTTGCCACACCTAGCCCGTTGAAATCGTGTTTGGTCCTGTCATTGTCGCTGGTTGCCTCCTCGGTTAGATAGCTCTAGTGACTATGAGTCATGTTCTTCCACTTTACTCGTGCGTTGTACATACGTTAAAAAGCCTTTTCTCATGGTAACCATAAGCTGTGACCTCAGTGCTAGTTTTGCTTAACATGAAATGATATTCTACCCTATTATACTTTTGCTTCGGTTATACCCATAAATGAATGTTGACTGAATCATCATTATTTGGAGTTTCGTTTTTGACGTACCTGATCATAGTACCGAGTTCCGCCGCAACATCTGCAGGTCCCATTGGGTTATGTGATATAGTTGTCAGTTCTTACTCAGGATACTGGAATGATAAACCATGCCACTCTTATCAGAGCTGATCAACCTTAATGGAGCTTATATTTAACGCAACTTGTCTAAGGCTTCTTTCAGACTTGGAGCTTCTGTTCTGCCTAGTATGAGTTAGCAAAAGCGGTAACCGCCCTTCGGAAGCCTGAGTCGCTTCGTCGCTAGAGCAGCAAATGCGAATGGGAAGCTGTGCCCACGGAAATAGTAAATGATGGTTAAGTTCTGGTCACCAGAAGACATTCTGTCCGTTTATTCATATCCGAGTTTTCGTTCGATCTTGTGTAGCTGAACGAATCGGACGATCGTTGTTTTCCGTTACTCCATGTACCATTTTCTCGTAGCAGTAGCGCAGTGGTGACAAGTTTCTCTGGATCCATCGGAACAAGTGCTCAACGCGGCTTTTTGTCCTTTAATGTAATCGTTTTACCGCAGTCATGTTCCTTTTTCTGCTCTCCACAACACTTCTCTTGGATCAGAAACTTGAAAAGAATAGTTAGTGCAATGTGTTGTTTATGTTCGAAAATAGTCTCGTCAACGATAATGTGTTTCAGCATACTCATCTTTGCAACAGGTTGCGAGGAAGCTCGCCGTCGAGAAATCCCTACACCGTTCCCTGGAGTTTTTGATTTTTACCCTTGTGCTTCTGTGAAGGATGACTTAGAACCTGGTTGCCGCTGATTGATTTCTATTTTCGTGTTTTTGCCCGCTGCTTTTGTATTGGGATGCAGGTAGCTTTCAGTCTACTTTTCCGCTTGATACTCTAACTATTCCTCATTGCGGACCTTCTGTTGTTTTCCCTGCTTGGCAGCGATGTCCGAATGATAGCTCGAAATTGTCGGGGGTTATCTGCTGCGGTGGGGGTATTCTAAGGTGCAATTACATTTCATTCATGAACATGGCTTGGGAGACGAATGATAAAACGCACAACACCAAGTGGCCTTATGATCGCTCCATATCTTCTGCTCTTTGTGAACCTCTTTACATCCTTAAGTGACTAAATTGTTTGTTTTTCGGTTCCAGCGGCAAACTTATTCGAAACCGCACTACCATTTTCATTGCTTTTCCAAGGTGTCAAGGTCTTGCATTGTACCGAATATCCTCGATCTATTTTTGCTCAGTCTATCGATTTTTAAAAAAAATCTCGTTTGCTGAATTTGTGATCATATTGGAACAGACGTACGAAGATTATTTATGGTTTGATACTGACTTTCATAAAATCCTTCCCAGAAACTGTCTCAGATTTTCGGTCAACAGTGACTGGCACGTGATTTGGAAGGCTAATGGATTAAACCATGAGACGTATTAAGGCAATATTTCCATATTTTTTGCCCTTTTCTGGCCCCAGAGGAAGAGATGGCTCCAAATCCCCCAGGATGGTTAGTGGTAGGCCTCGCAGGCTCTGAGTCGGCCACTGGTCCTGTACTTCTTTCGAAGCGCTTCCAAATGACCTCCCTCTCGAATAGCCTGTACAGAGGAAGAACTACGCACTGCATTCTCGTGCTGCTGATGTTGACGCGTTGATCGATTCGAAAAATCTCTCCGATTTAGGTCTCGTCATAGTGGATGAAGTTAGTACAAGTAGCGCGTGTCACTAAGTTTTCGTTATTTTTGTCAACTCTGCGGTTTCTGTTTACAGGTGGTTTCAATCCCATTCTATTTCGGACCCCAATTTTCCAGTATATCACTTGATTCTTTCCCGAAGCCCTGTTCACCCCTGGTTTTAGTTCTTCCGTCCATTGTTCACAAGTACCGTTGTTTACATATAAATATATATATATATATATATATGTATATATAGATGTTAACGTTGGCAAATCTTTGAGCAGATACACAATATCGTTAGACCCTTTGCTTATCATGTCTGGGGCCATAGTTTGGAGTTTTAAGTATGTCATCGATATTTGCAAAATTGAGCACATTGGGTCATTATCCTACGCGTGACTTCAGTCGTCTTCAGGACGTTTCCTCATCAAAGTGTTACAATGTTACAGAAATGCTGATGTCACAACATCGATAGCCTGCACCTCTCCTCTGGTCGCAAAGACCTTTCTGTATATCCTATAGCCGTGCCGGTTGCAGCACTGAAATGTACACCCAGTCCTCGATAGATAATCGGATTTACTCAAGTGCCACAGACACTTCAAGTTGACGACATTCATTCTGACATTTGACATACACGATGTGGCTTCATTGGACGAACATCATTTTTCGTGATGAATACCGGTGGAAATCTGCCGTGATAACGAGTTCATCTTCGGCTATCCCCATTTAGGGATTGCCGAAGTGAAATGAATTTCTCTTCCACCATTCACGGAGACGCAGTTCTAGAACTGCTGACTGAACCAAGAGGTGTTTCCAGTGCACAGAGGACGGAGATAATGATATGGCCAGTATAATTTATGGAATTTCAAAAAACTGATTCGAACGTTCGAACCTGTATTGTTGGATGCCAGTCACCGCTGAAGTCCTGTTAACCGTTAACAGAGTGCGGACTTTTGAACGAGACTGCCGAGAATTACTGTAGATATCGGGGACTACTAAATTGTTATTAAGACGAAGGACGTGGTGGTGGTTGCACCTTGTGATACGTGTTTCTGAGTCCACTAGTTGAGTGTCAGTTTCTGCAACTGAAGGCCGCTGTTCGTTGCTTGTCTGCAGGCAGCCGCGGTCCATGGAGTACTGTCTGCGTTAGTCTGCAGTTCGCTGGCTGAAAATAGTTCGTGAACTGTTTTGCTTCTGCTGACAGCTAAATTGGGTTTGGAAATGCAGTCCTTCATAGCTCCGAAGCAAAGTCATTGATCGTTGTCTCAATCTCCTGGCGTTATTCTTCCTTTGAGGTTCCACTCGTTTATGTACTGGTGAGTATCTAGCTGAGTTCCGCTGTTGAACTCAACGGTATCTGAAATTCTGGTATTCCAAGAGCAGCAACGTAACTTCATGAGTTGCGTATACAGACAGGTCCTAAAACAAGCAAACTTGGGTACGTGGCTCGTATCCATCATGTTTCACGACATCATGCCATGGAATGCACGACAGTGCTCCCTACTGACTCTCCACTTTGTTACGGTCTTGGGAATAAAACAGGCTATGTGAATTGGTTTTCGGCACTGTAGAATTCAAGTTTATTAATTTACCACCTCGATCGCTTTGGCACAAATTGTTTCGCTTCCCAAGGACATCGCGGAATTGGCAAACAGTGAATTTCGAGATTATTTATAGGGTATTTGGAATAGACTACGGACGATGTTTCCAGCTCTGCTAAATCTTTCTTAAATTTTCCACTTCTAGCTTTCACACATCTCAGTACAGCATACATGTTGGTATGATGTTCTAAACTAGCTGATGACCATCAGTTGTCTCTTTGGCCTCCGAAAAAACTCCCTTTATATATGACAGGACAAGTGTCAGTGTTCTTATTGGGTGGTACGTCACCATTGACACAGCGCTTGCCTTTCGCAAACCTTTTACATTTTTGGTGCTACGGTTGCAATTTGGTGAGCTTGAACCCATGTTGTCGACAGGTGACCGCATATGTAGCCACCATCTCCCAGCCGCAACTCGGGAATGCGTCAGGTAGCATACTGCTCCGCCTTGAATGACAATTGGGATTCGGACTTGCTCAATGTCGAACCAGATTGTGTGTATGAATATTCACGATGCTTGGAGTTCTGTTGCGATGTAAGCATTCATACTGTCACAATCATTTTCACGTCACTTTTTTATTGTATTTTTGCTCACGTCCAGTGCAAAAGACTTCTCTCGAAGACACCATGGCAGTTACATTGGACTACAGTTCGGAGATATGTGACTTCCACCAAGTCCAGAAGGATCCTAACAGCCAAGAGGCTAATCGATCGATCTGTCCGTTTTTTTTCAGTCCCAAAGATGATCATCTAGTTGACCACTTGTCTACAAAGCAAATCGCTGTGAGTGGATCGAGGATGCCAAAATAGTTTCGGTGTTTGTTTCCATCGGCTTCGGAAAAAGCGTGGAAAAGCCGTGCCCTATTATGCTCATCTGGTGGTATTTGTGCCAAGTAAAGTTTATGGCATTCTGAGTCTCTGGGTCCAGTAATTTCATTAGGGCAGTTGACTTTGAAATAGTACTGGCCAACATTCCAGGTTGTGCAGTTTTGACTTTTGACTCGCTTGACAATCCTGAGTTACGGTTTCTAGGGCAATTAGTTTTACCCATCTTACAACCCAGATTTTGGGTTAGCGTTTCTAAAACAACCCAAACGTTGCAGGCCGCTCAGTTTTGTTAAGCTGGCCAATTTTTCCTTTGTATGCAATTTTCGGCCGGCATGTGCTGTACAAAGGAGTGTTAAGTGCCTTTTGTACAGCTCCCACAGTCCTGTAGCCCTTCATTGCATTCAACTAACCTCAAACAACCACAAATCGGCTCCCTTTTTACAGTGTTATTATTCGTAAGCCGTACATTGGCAGCTCGTTCATCACTGGTAGCCAGTATCAGCAAATCGTTGGTCGGGCCGGCCGTGCTGGTTTGGACAGTATAGGCGAAAGTGTTACGATTCTTCAACCGATCGATCGCCTCAGTTTTGCCCAAATGTTGGCCAGTATTCCTCGTGTCAATCCTAACGGTTCTCCGTCAGGTGCAACTTCCGCAGGGCTGTGCTGTAGCAGTTTGCTTTACGAAAATGGAAAGGGCATGAGACAGCTACTGCTCTCCCTAATCGGATTACAAGTGGGCCCTTGTTGTGGTTTTGTTTCTGCGTGCTTTTTGTCATCTTATCGGTGGCATTGTTTTCGTGATTGAAGTGCTTCGTACTTTTGATTTTTTCCTGACGTTCGATAAATCCATCTGTAAGAACAAAGTTTGCCTGTTACATATGTTAGCTTTTTGTTGGTAGATGCTGAGTAAATTTTTTTCGGGTCATTCCTGCACCTGACCCATTGGTTTAGGTATACCCAGGGACAGCGACTGATTTGGGGAAGATAAAAACAAAAACCCAGTAACCAAATCGGCATAGCTGTCAATGGCTTGCGCATTGCACTATGCTGCTCCAAGTTTCAAGGTTATGGTTTCGACCCTCCCTGTCGTACAGTAAGGCATTGAAGACAATGGGTGTGCTTCCCCCAATGCACTTGTAAATGAAACATGTCATGAAAAAATTATTTAACGGCATCTTCCGACAGTCATTTATTCGGAAATCGCTCGTAAAGGGAGTTTCCACGGTACAGCTAAATCGGCCACCATTCCAAGGCAGTTTGAGGCAGATTAGTTGCTGTTGTTGTCGCCGCTTTCCTTTGGTGGTTTACGGAAATCCCGCACAATTCGTTTTGTGGAAACAAAGAGATGATATCCATTATAGCTCTCGCTCGACTCTTCGATCAACGTCGTGAGATAGACAAAGAAAATGCTTTCAGAGAATCTGGGCACATTTGTAGACGATCTCACTAGTTTCTGGTAACTAGCATGAACAGATTTGTTAAACACGAATCAGTACCAAAATTGCATCCCGCCGAGAATACCTGCTGTGCAGCACTAATCTCTCGTTTTGTTCTCGTGAATCAGATCAGTCCGAATGCTCTCACTAACAGTCATCGTCGGTCCCCAAAAATGCCACTGCTCCTTACTGGGTGACATAACAGAAAGTGAAAAGATTTGAATGTGAGAGGCGTAATCGCGTATCACAATGGTTTCTTCTGTTGCACGAATCATCAAAGCAACAAAGCAGCTATTCCCTTTTGTCATTCTTATAGACAAATATTTCTTGCTAGCTTCCTTGACATTACTCGTTCAAATTTACAAATGAAAATAGCCAGTTGTCAACCACATTTTCCCTCCATTGTCTAAAACAAATTGTTCTTTTCGATTCCAGATCGCGTCAACTCATAATGAGCTACTAAACGCTGTTCGGACTACTTTGTTTGCCATCCAAGCACGTTATGCCGGCTATGATCGCATCGAGGAGGTGGTGAATGCCGAACTGCATGCTCTGATCAGTCGCGATTTGGTGATTGCAGTTTCCACTGAAACACACGGTATCTCTTCCCCCGCCCGCACAGTTCATGGTGATGTGAAAAAACTGAAGTTTCAGGTCAGTGAGTGTAGATTTTTTGGCTGCAGTTTGATTATTAAAAATCGCGTAGTTCATGTAGTGCGTCTCCTTATTTTGTAGTTTGCTATACCAAGTGCTTACTAGGACTTGCTTATAGTTGCCGGCTTTTCTCCCCTCCCCTCCTGTGTAATCGGCTTCACCGACCCTGGTCGATGGTCCATGGTCGTTCTTCACCCATATGTATGCGTAAAGCATGTCGTTAACATACTATTGGAAGGCAGAAGTTCTACACTAGATACGCGTAGTCATTTGGCGCATTTCCAAGAGCAAGTAGCCGGTTAGGAGCTTGAGACACCAAACCCTGAACAAGACGAAGCATCCAGAAGCCAACGAAGGATGCAGGAAGGATAAAATGTAACTTAGAGTTAGCAAAAGGGACGCGTTAATTCAGCATGAAAACACACTGTAAAACGAATTCAGGAATCCAGCAAAGTACTTCAACTAACTGCCCGTGATATCTCTGCAAGATACTGCCTACACATTCCAGCAGACGAATAAACCCAAGCAGTGGATCAACGCGGGGTAAAAATAGTCTAAAGTGAGAAGGTTAAAGCGACCCTTTTAGACTGAATCCCGGTTAACAGTCGTTTGTGCGCCGTGAGACTGCACGGATAAGTCGGCGTCCGGAAGGATAGTAGTGTCAATCGCAGCTTATTTGTTATCTCGGCATACGCTCCAACAGACTACAGCACTGACACACAAAAAGATAAGTTTTACGATGACCTCATCACCCTTGTTCGCAGGAGTAGGTGCTCTAACATTGTAGTGTTAGCAGGCGATTTTAATGCACAAGTTGGAAAACTGAGTGCACCAGAATCCTGTTTAGGTAGGCGATGCGCCTTGCCTGCTCAGCGAATAGATAACGGGGAAAAACTTAAGCAGTTTTGTGCAGACAATAACCCATTTCTATCTAGTACGAATTTCCGACACGGTTCGCGTCGCACAGCGACATGGCGTTCTAACTCGACAGTTGGTCTGAGTCAGATCGACCATACTGCAGTAAGCTACCGTTGGCGCGGTTCTGTCCAGAACTGTAGGTCGTACTAGACCACGTACGTCGAATCGGATCATGGGTTAGTTTTAGTGTGATTTTTGCTGCCGTTCAACGGCCATCGACGCAGGCCACAAGCTCGATTGGCTGTCGAACGTCTGTTTGATTCGGCTGTTCGCAACAGCTATAAACAAAAACTGTAGCCGAAGAGATGGAGGCAGCGCTCGTTTTAGTTAACGGTTAAAGACTGTTTAGGTTAACACGTGACACCGACGGGCGGCGAACTTCGGCTAGCGAAGTAGTGTGCGATCAAAATGGAGAGCTCATCAATGGCAAACAACAAAGATTGGACTGTTGGGCTGAACTCCTCAAGGATCAGTTTGGCTGGCTGCATGCTTGCGTAGTTAGGCCGACGTCCGTAGCTGTGAATCCTTGGGAGGTGTCTCTTGACGCCTCAACGGAAGCGAGAGTAGAATCGGAAATTTGACCGCCGAAGAGGGGAAAAACAGCCAGTCCCGACGAATTTCCCTATGTCATTTTCAAACTGGGTGGAAAAGCCCCGTCAAAAGCTCTTACCTCCTTCGGTCGTAATATTTGGAATAAGGCGCGTATTCCGTTATCTAGGGATGAGTCATTGATTGTACCCATCTTCAAGAAGAGCACACGGAATGGCTGAATTAATCATCGTGGGTNATTGGCTGTCGAACGTCTGTTTGATTCGGCTGTTCGCAACAGCTATAAACAAAAACTGTAGCCGAAGAGATGGAGGCAGCGCTCGTTTTAGTTAACGGTTAAAGACTGTTTAGGTTAACACGTGACACCGACGGGCGGCGAACTTCGGCTAGCGAAGTAGTGTGCGATCAAAATGGAGAGCTCATCAATGGCAAACAACAAAGATTGGACTGTTGGGCTGAACTCCTCAAGGATCAGTTTGGCTGGCTGCATGCTTGCGTAGTTAGGCCGACGTCCGTAGCTGTGAATCCTTGGGAGGTGTCTCTTGACGCCTCAACGGAAGCGAGAGAAGAATCGGAAATTTGACCGCCGAAGAGGGGAAAAACAGCCAGTCCCGACGAATTTCCCTATGTCATTTTCAAACTGGGTGGAAAAGCCCCGTCAAAAGCTCTTACCTCCTTCGGTCGTAATATTTGGAATAAGGCGCGTATTCCGTTATCTAGGGATGAGTCATTGATTGTACCCATCTTCAAGAAGAGCACACGGAATGGCTGAATTAATCATCGTGGGTCTAGTTTAATTCCGATAGTTACCAAGGTCTTAGTTTTGATAATGGTGCACCGTTTGGACACTGGTTTGCAAGAGTAACATCCGTAAACAGCAGGCTGGATTTCGGGGTTGCATCGACCAGATATTCACTCCTCACCCTATGCTCGAAACGCGCCACACACACCGTCGCCCTACGATCGTCGTCTTTCTTGTTTTGGAAGATGCGTTCGACTCAGCGGATCGGACAGCGCTATTCAATGCTGTCCACCGGAGTGGTGTGCCAGCGAAATTCGTGAACCTGTTGCTATCACTGCAGTTGCATATCTGAAGTCGCGTGGTAGTATACGATGTTCGGCAAGTGTCCCATCTAAAGATGTAGGTAGGGATCGAATTGGGAAATGGAGGGATGCTGTGTGACCTAGATTACGCAGACGACGCAATGTGCCTATTTTAATTTGCGGAACATGCACTCTCGAGATCTGTAGTTCGGTTCGGCATTTACCTTGGGCCTTCAAAGTGCTGTTGCAGGACCGGTTGACAGTGGTCCCGAACTTAGTACTGGATGGAGTGGAACTAACGGTTGTGGACCGTTTCACTTACCTTGGTGGCTGCTTGTCGAACGATGGTAGCTCGGCAATAGGGGGTAAACACGCCTATATCCAAGGCTCGACCGATGTACGCTGGATTGAAGCACTTGTGGCGTCGGCTTAATATTTCACTGAAGTTGAAAGGCCGTGTGTACTGTGCCGCAGTGCGCTCAATTCTGTTGTACGGTTGCGAGACATGGAGTATGCGTGTGGGAGATGTTCGTCGGCTGGAGGTTTTCGATTACCGCTGTCTACGCAGTATCGCTAGGAGTGAATAAGTTAATCGGATGAGTAATATGGAGGTCAGGAATCTAGTACTAGGTGCCAACTCTGAGAATACCTCATCTCGGCTTATGAAGTTTAATGGACGGCATCGGTTGGGTCGTGTTGCGTATGGCAAACACTCGTCTACCACACCATGCCCTATTTTGGGTTCCTCCCACGGTGTGGATGAGATGAAATAGCCTGCCTGAATTTCCATGGCGATAGCATATTCCATCTTCTGAGGCAGTTACGACCTCTAGATATTGCGGTCCCTGCGCAGGCTTGCTCTGGATGCTCGTCTCCTTACGAGTCTTGCTTCATTATACTCGCTCTCAGCCGAGATTGATCGGCGTACGTCAAGAAGGCGCAAAGATTCAGCTGGAATTCAGGGTGTCACATCACGACGCGTCAGGCCACAACTCACGATGCCAGGATAATGCAATTCATTTTTGGTAAGCGATCAGTGCTCAGTGATATTTTGGGAGAAGGGTAATCTTAGCCTTTCAGTCAGCATGCTTCGAGTAGTTGATAGGCGAATCGGACGAGATAGCTTGTCGCAACCTAATCGAGGCTGCAGCGTACGTTTTGAGTTAATAGTGATGTGGCCGATTTGGGTCCACCGCTGACCGAAAGATGGCGAACGCTAGGTGGCGTATCGCGAATTGGAACATCTGAAGCTCGTACTTGCGAGAAACATTTGGTGGTCTGAGCAGAGTGCCAACAATCGTTCCCTGTTTTCAGAGCGACAGAATTCGAGACCAAACGTGCCTCCTAGATGCGCCTCATGCTAGGACAGCCGACCTACTCTAGCATTCATGCTCTTTGCCAAAATCGTGATATCACACCACCTTGTTCTACGTAAGAGGTCGTGCAGCTTTTGATAGGGAGTCTCCTTGACTGCAATCTGTTGGCGAGTGCGCTGAGACAACAAATGAGTTGCGTTTGTCAAAGCGATGGCTGCTAGCTTTACACTGTGCATAACCGGCTGTCGACTGGAATCCAGTCAAGTAGTGCAGCCTCAATCCTCTCATTGGGATCCACACTAACGGAGGCAACGCTAGAAGCCGCAGCCTCAGGGTCCCCAGAAAGACGCAAATGAAACTTCACAGAAGGACTAGACGGGAATGTCAGTTGAATAACAGATTTGGAGTCTGTGAACATACGTAAAGTTGGCGTCCCCTGTTTTCCTGTTTGTGGTCCGAAAGACCCGTCAAGTAGCTGGCTGGAGACACTGAAAGGTATGACAGTGAACCGTGCTATTTTTTGTTGAATAAGAATGATTGAGGACATGGGCACTTATACGATTAGACTGGGTTTCGTGTGTTGTCCACTGCAGCATTCTTATCTTTTCCCGCTGGCTCCACTCCCTGTTCCGTTCGCCTATTCACCCATTATAAAAACGTAACTATGGGAAAACGGCAGCGATCAGTGAGGCTTGTTTTGCTGTTTAACGCTGAACAACGATGATTCCGAAGAAGTCAAAAAATTATTAAATTTAAAACTTCCTCAAAGTATTATCACGGCTTCTAACCTTGCTCGAACGCATAAACCATTTCAACATTCCCCAGTTTGCTTTTTGCGTAAAAATGACCGAATACGTGGCCAATAAAAAACCACATACAAAATCTCTAGATTATTTCAATTGAAGCTTCCAGAGAACTACACTTAACTTTCTGAACCAACGTCAATACAATCACCCTTATGACTTAACGGAAATTCAGGATATCAATATTTAGAAAATGCAAACCAAAACTTACCCGATAAGGGAATTATGATGGTTTCGAGCACCACGGCAAGCCGGTCCAGTGTTCATCATTCTAACTGCTCTTTTCATTCTGATTATTCATCTGTACCGTTGGACGACCTCTTCGAAAGGGGCTCCAAATCAGAACACCATGGTTTAGCTACCACAGGTCGTGTCTCATCTATCCACGTTGACCTTCGACTGCTCAATCATCGATATCTTGTATTTGGCTTATATTCGTTTCGTACAGATGAAGCGTGAACAGTGAGTTTGTCCATGCAGTAATGCAAGACTTGCGCACGGATCGGCTACCGTGAGTTCCAGACGAGGGATAATGGTAACCTCTAAATAAAGTGCTGTGTAGTCCTCCGTAGGTTGGCGAGCCTCTCCCGCGCATCAGTCCACCGAAGGCGAGAGACCACTGGCGTACTATATGATCCCACAGGTGAAGCTTTGGTTAAATTTCCGGAACTTTTCCCATCATTACTTGCCTCGTACATGAGTGTAATGGAAGGAGCATGCCCTACCGCCATTATGATCCAATATAGGGGAGGCCGACAAACTTTACCCTGAGGCTTGGAATAGCATAGAACCACAAAACCTCGATGAGTCAAATGTGGTGGCGAGCCGGGCAACAGCTAATTGCTATCTACCACCACCAAGGAACTTCGTCGTGCATTTTTGAGGAAAGGAATAACTAAATTCAGAATTCCTGGCAGTCTTTCTCATGTTCACTAATTGTCACAATGAGCACCCAGAACGGAAGTGGTTGTGACTTTTGGATTCCGGGTTTGGCAGGACAGCTCTTAGGCACTCCGTTCCCACGGAGGCAATCGATTCTTCTCAATCTTGTCTGACCATTTATTTTGGCCTGACAGTAATTTAGGAGGCCAGTACCTTTCTTTTATGAGCAAGCAAACATCCAATATGGGACCACTTTCGGAGTTGTGGGAGCAGACAAAGCGAACAACAGTGACCAATTCTGTTAAAGTAATGGACGAGTTAATTCAATTTTTTGCTTACTAAATTCTTGACTAACTAAGTACGGACGGCGCGTGAGAGGCTAATTTACTCCATAGAATTCCCAAGGTCTGTCCACTCGGTCTCATACCATATTCGGATTGTCCCAATGTTGCCGCTTGTTCAGTAGAAGTCCATACCCACTGCTCTTCGGACCTCTGTGAGTTCTATCTAATCCCGTACCACCATTACCAACATCCTCACTCCATTCGTCTTGTTTACATGGACACCCGTTTCAATTAATTCACTACTACTGAAAGAAGAATTCATTGAATCGACCTGTTGACTGTCTATAGAGTCATTATATTTGCTCACTTGGAAGTCTCGAATTATTATCTTACGACTATATACTTAGTGATTTCATCAAGCAACGAAGTGGTAAACAAGTGTATTTCGGCTTTTCATTATCCAGCCAAATACAGCACATTTATGCAGACCATGTAGATCATAGGGGAAAGTAAAGATTACTGTTAGTTTGGGCTCCTTGAATTGGGATAATGGAGGACACCGACCAATCCACTCAAGTTAATCAAAGAATACTGCTCACTTTAGATGGAATTGTTTCTTATTGTTGCTTATTTTTACGTCTTCTTGTCTTCCAACTTCAATCTGTCTGTCTCTGTTTAGGCAACCAAGCTCGGTCGGGCGGCTGTTCGGGGCGGTTTGGACACTGATCAAGTTGGCCCTCTATTGTCCGATTTACGTGCGGCCGCGCGCGGACTGAACACCAGTGGACCACTCCACCTCCTCTATTTGGTTGCACCACCGGAAGTGGTTGACCAGATCCAAGTAGATTGGAATGTTCTTTATGAACGCATCAGTCTTCTGCCTCCCTCGGAGGCGAATATTATCACTCTCCTGGGTTTTCCAGAGGGCTATGTGTTATGGAAGGCTGCCGGGCATCCCATACGTAAGGTACACGGATGTGAGAAATTTCTTGTGTTCAGCAGAACGTGTTGTTGAAATCATGATTCAAAACCCACCCATTAGTTTCTTTCATCATCATCATCGTTCAGCGTTAAACAGCGAGGCAAGCTCCACTGACCGCTGCCTTTCCTCAGAGTTACACGTTTATATAAAAAGAGTGAATATTCAATGGAAACAGGGAGTAGATCAACACAGGCGGCAAAAGATAAGGTGATGCTGCAGCCAACACACGGAACACAGTCTAACTGTACAAACGCACGTGTTTTCAATCATTCTGATTCGATAGAAAATGACAACACGATCGCCACTTATCACGGTTCATTGCCATATCCTTCAGTGTCTCCAGCCAGCAAGTCGACGAGTCTTTCGGACCCCAACCACGAAGGTGTGAAACACCCACTTTACCTAACTTCGCTGTACATTTTCTCATCCCACGTTGCCACGTCATCTGTTGGCCTCCACATGGCTTCTTCCATTCCTTAGGAGGAACACAAAATAAGGCACGGTATGGTAGACGAGTGTTCGCCATACGCAACACGTGACCCAACCAGAATAGTCTACTAAGTTTCATACGCTGAAACAAGCAACAACGGTCCAGTCTCTCCTGTCTACCATGGATGAGCTCTCCATCCCTATCGCACACAATTTCACTAACCGAAGTTCGCCGGTTTCGCCCACAGCTGGTTCCGCGTTATAAGCTTAAACAGTCTTTGGACTGTTACCTTTGAAGCGGACGCCCACTATGCATCTCTTGTCGGCTAACTTAACCCACCAGCTTCGCCGGTCATTCCTTAAGGCCTATGCGTCAACTGATGCTGCCAACTGCCGATGCACTTATTCATTTCTATGCAGGTTAGGCAAGCTCGCGTTTCATGCTTCATTTAGAATTAGTCGAAAGCTTGAGAATCCAGTGCATTGATGAATTGGCTAATTCTGGGACCGCAGGCGAAATCTTTGGCTGCTAAAATGCATTCGGCCCATGCTTAAGTTTGATCCACCCTGATCGTCTGCATTTGCCTGCTCAGTCGCATTTCTTAGTTTCCTCGGACAGTTTCTGTTCGTTAGCTGTTTGCGAACAGCCGAATCAGACCAAGCTGTTCGGACAGCCAATCGGATTTGTGGCCTGGCGTCGATGGCACTTGAGCTGCCAGCAAAAAATCGCATTAAAACTAACGCATGGTCCCTGATTTCGACGTTACGCGGGTTCCAGTATGATCTACATTTCTGGACAGAAACTGCCGCCAACCGGTAAGCCTTGACTGCGATATGGCTCAATTCTTGACTCAAAGTACCTGTCGAGTATAGAGCGCCACGGTTCGCACTGTCGACGCGAACTGTGATCGGAAATTTGTACTAGCATAGGATAAATGATTATCTGCACATAATCGGAGAAGTCGTTTCTCCGTTGTCGGTTCGCGTGCAGGCCAAGGCGCATGCTCACCTAAACCAGGACTCCCGATGCACTAGTTGCCAACTTGTGCATTAAAGTCACCTGCCCTACCACTACAATGTCAGAGCGTTTGCTTCTTCCGAACAAGAGTGACGAGTTATTCGTAAAATTCGTCTTTCTCCATATCAGTGCTGCTAGTTCCGTCGGGGCGTATGCCGAGATAACAAATAAAAACTACGCTTAAACCACACTATCCTTTGGACGCCGAACTGATCCCCGCAAGTCTCATGGCACACAAGCGACTCTTGGCCTGGGATCCAATCTTAGAAAGGGCTGCTTCATGCCCCTTCTCACTCAAGGACTATCCTACACAACGTTGACCACAGCTTGAGCTTGCTTCGTCTCTGAAGTGCGAACAAAATATACTTGACGAGACCGTTTGGTGCAGTTTAGCTGAATTACTCTACTCGAATCCTGAATCCGGTCGTTTCACTCACACAGCAGACAACAATCAATCGAAAGTGGAGGGTCCACTGTCAGAGCCAAACATGCCTGTTGGCCATCCTGCCATTTAAAGTGCGCACATCTGAATGAACCCAGATTTCAGAGGCTGACGAGGCTTGAGACAATGTGAAGCTAACCAGACTGAAAAACCACCTACTAACACTACTTGACAATAAACCGTTGCGAGTATCGGGCGTGTTATCAATGGAGATACTATGAGTAGGCAGAAGGGGCAAACAGATTTGGTTGTAGACGGGAGAGACAGGTTGAATAAAAGAAAAGGGAACTCTTAGCATAGCATACTTATCCTACCCGGCCCCGCTCGATGCCGCAGGGACAGCGCCGTCCTTATTATTCCTGCGTTGACGACGATGCAGTATTGAATTATTTGGTTAGGCGTGTAACTCATGGGGAATAATGCGAGGGTACTGCTGGGGCAGTCCAGCCGCTAAGCGAAGAACGATTAGGGTTCTCAACCAAAGCCTTTGGTTTCTGACAAGAACCTGGACCCGCAAGGCCAGCGGGGAAATAGCTTAGTGGGCGCCCCATCTGCTTGGATCAAATTATTCTTCCACTCGTTTTTACGACTGGGCTTGCCTAACTCAGATCAACCCCCAACTTGGAGGACCAGCATCATAGATAACCGCAGGTATCACGAATATTTCAGGCTCAGATCAATCCCATGGGTTTATAAACTAATTAAGTGGTCATCCGCTCGCAACGGGTTGCGCTTCCCCCACATAATCCTACTTCATTTTAGGTTAGGTTATTTGATATAAGGCTCTTGATGGGGTCCCCTAAGTCCATTCGATGTTTTGGTTTGGACAGTCGAATAATATCAAGTCCATTGGCGAACAGTCTTTCGCGAAAGGTATCGAAAAAAGTGGAGATGAAAAGCGGAAGAACGAACATTTATAGTATAATCTGCATAATGTTTCTTTTCTGTTTCTCGCCATAGCTCCAAAGTCACATGGTTCTGTACACAGTTTCTGCAACTGGAGGCCGCTGTTCGTTGCTTGTCTGCAGGCAGCCGCGGTCCATGGAGTACTGTCTGCGTTAGTCTGTAGTTCGCGTCCAAACTCAAAAGTTATGTAAAGTCTGCCCTTATTTTCTGGTTCAACTTTCCCAGTATGGCTTCGAAAAAATGAGTGTCCACATTCTATATTCGTTCTAATTTTCTCTTTCACGAGAAATAACAATTCATGATTCATCATTGCTTCAGTTAGTTCAAGGGTTTGTTCTTATGTTGACAGTTATCACTTCCTGCATTCACTGTTTGCGGCGATCGGTTACAGATAGTTTATAGGTTCAAGCACCTCGGAAGCTTGCATCCACACCTGGCGGGAAGTGTCTCGCCGAGTAGGGGTCACATCACAAATTACAAATGCCAGGACAGCTTTCGTGAATAATCTTACATTTTTTTTTTTTTTTTTTTTTTTTTTTCGTCCCACTCGTCGCGTCCCGCTATGACATCCGGGTTTCCTCTCAAGAGAAAAGAGTACAATGTCACAGTTATAGTGATCTCTTTTACGGGATGCAAGACCTGGTCTATCCATCGTCAACTTATTTATCCGCGACTTTCTGCGTTTGCTCACCGGTCTCAATCAACTCTTTGAGTCTGGTGGGAATATCGGGCGCAGCAATGACGAGAGTTTGCGTCGTCGTGTGTTTGGGTGTAGACAATCGCCCACTGACTGGCATAATCACTGTACGTCGTCTTCGGTGGCTTGGACACGTATTGCACAAGCCTTGCCCATCGTCTATCTTTTGGTGCTCTTTTTGCATGTACTGGGCAAGGCTGGAAGAAGCAACGTGGTGGTCAGTCCATGACTTGGCGTAGAGGTATGGAAAAGAGAGCTTCGGCTATGGCCTCGGTTGGCGCCTCTCTTCTTCCTGATTGGGGCCCGAGAGATGAGGATTGTTGTTGGTTGGCGATACTGAGATATGGCTCAGAACTGAAGTCAGTGACGTGAATGCTGTGTGGTCTGTCTCTCGAATTTATCCCACTTGTGAAAGACATCGGAAAACAATCATAAAATTACAACATGCGGCCTGAAACTAAATAGTTGATTCGTCATTGTTTGTCCCCTTCCTCGGTGTGTAATGTATGGTTGAATGCGTCTTTGTCAATGCTGGACTGAATTCCTGCGTTATAGGTTATGGCTCTGAGCTTCGTGAATGAGCTGTGCTTGGAACAGTCAGCCCTCCGTGGTACAATGTGATTTGGGTGTTTTGTTCTCGCATTTGCTGCCTCAATATCCGCTTGGTTTTGTTTTCTCAAATTCTGACGTGCGATTCTCTTTATGTAATTTTGTATTTTGTTATGGTCGTGGATCTCGAGGACAATGTGAGACAATATAACTAATTGATGTCAACAATTTCAAGCTCCACGAGAAAATAGTATGAATTCCGCGAAGACAGTAATGATTTTTTTTATGTGACGCTGTTTATCCATCCAGACGTGCGTCTAGATAAAAGCACTTGGTGAGAGCTTCTTATTTTCTTATTCGCTTTCACAGAAATTGGATGAACGGCCTTTGCGACGGCTCTTCGTTGCTTTAGCTCTCTCTGAATTGTGGCAGTCTGGTTCCTCAGTTCCTACATGGAAGGTGGCCGACCGATACCACTTGTCCCGTGGTGCTCTCCAGTCGCTCCTTTCCTCTGCTGCTTCTTTGGCCAGCTGTTTGGCCCACGCATTAGCCAGTGAATATGCATCTGACGAGGAGTTATGGGCTTTTTCCCATCTGTTGCCACAATTTGCCACCCGGCTCGCTTATTGTGTTTCCAGCGAACTTCTCCCATTGATGGAACTGCCCGGTGTAAAACGAGTAGGCGGTAATCTCATTGAAGATAATTTAGTTTTTTCATCCCCATAATTGTTGTTTGTTTTGGTTGGTATTCTTGTGTTGTATTGTACAGACTTTTGCATACAATAAGTAATGTTGCATTTCTGTCAGAAAAATGTTAGGGTAAAAATAAAATAGAAAATAAATAGATGAACACACTTATCCCCTCGTAGAAAATATATAACTCATCGAGGAATAATCATAGCATATTATGATAGGTTGCTCAGGAATTTGGCTGAAACTCGGTCACGGTTTGTCAAAATTCATGGTAAATATGGGACTGTGGAATTCTTATAGATATTGACTCTAGAGGGTATGGAACGAAAAGCGGATCGTGTAGAAATATGAGAGCGACACCTTGAACAATCGTTGTGCAGAAGATGCGTGGGATCAGAAAGAATTTTGTGAGCAAATTCCTCACGTGCTAATAAGTGTTGATCACAGATTAAGGGCAATTCAGTTAGCGGTACGAAGGACGTACGACTAAGAACTGATAGCCCCCAGCAAAGAATTTAAAAGACTTTCTTAAGTAAACCCGGAAAAATAACAGGAGAACAGTATAGATGGATTGGAAAAACACATCGGTAAATTAGGGAAGTGATAGCGTCCAAAGTGAACCTGTCAGATTTATAGGCAAACTGAAACCGGTCTTCAGGAGGATACATAGAAGAAGAACGCAGACACTTAAGTATAGCACGTTCGGTCAGTTTTAAACCAGAAGTTGTTAAGGTGATGAGGCGAAAACGTTTTGCCAAAGCAGTGTAACTGCTTGGGGATGGGAATAATAGTAACGAGTCTCCAACAGTCAGGGATGGAAGACGAGCTTATTAATGAGTTAATCAGAGAAGTGAATGCATCCGTCAGAGCCATAGCACCATGCCTTAAAAGAGCGGGAGGTAGACTGTCAGGACCAACTCTTGTGGTAATTTTAGTGGTGCGGAGAAGGTCGAGCACCTCTTCTCTAGAAAAACATGTAACTACCATGCCATCACCGTGTCCAAATGTGACTGGGGTATAAGTGAAAGGATGGATTAGAGCACGATTGATGCTGTCGACATCCGCAGAAGTTTTCGTGTGCTTCTTCCCACGCAGCAGTCGAATGCCTGGCCAAAGGAATCGATTGTTGTTACCACTCAAGAGTTGGCTGGCAAACGTCTTGTCGATGAGTTTGATTTCTGGTTTTATTAGGTTGGAAATGTACCGCACGCTTGATTCATTAGGGGAATTGTAAAAGTACTCCTTGCGTCTTCTTAGATATTTCAATTTCTGATTACAGATACGGACTGGCCGGGCAATTGTAGCGGCGAACGGAGAACACAATCAAACCAAATATCCGACAACAAAACAACGAAATAGGATGACGCAGAACTGTAGCGCAGCCAGTCAAATGACGCGCTCAGTAGACTTTGATTTATTGCGAGCATAAAAACGTAATCCGAATGGGACTTGATACGGGAATCCAAACTAAAAACTCCACTTTTCTTGCTGTTGGATAAAAACAACGGTCGTTATTTTACTTTGAAAAGTTTCGCGAAAATATTATCTCAAAGATGGAATGACTAGCGGTTTATTGAAAGGTCGAATTCGTGTTTTTTGGATGACCTTAGCTTTAGCGGCACTTTGGACTGCCATATAAAATCAAAGACATTTCCACTGAAGTCGATAAACCATGCACCTCGATTCGCAACATATAGTGAACATCGTCGGGATCAATCAGACCTATTCGCTCATGAGAGAACACTTTAACGGTGAATTCTGAGTCCGTGTCCGGACAGTGTTCATTCGACGAGTTTGAGTAGACGCTCGAGTAGAGAAATATTATATTCCTTTAGGCAGAATTGATCAATAATATTCGATCGCATTTGAGTATTGAGACTGTCAACCTCCACTGCACGTTTGCCTCGTTCATAATCGCCTGGCACAGCCAATATTTTCTGTTGCTCGGTACCTCTTTTATCTGTGATTAAGAAAACGAAAGTTGTCATAGACTGGCAGCCACGTCGCTTCTTCCAGCCTTGCCCAGTTCGTGCAAAAATAGCGCTACAAGGTAGACGATGGGCAAGGCGTGCGCAGTACATGTCCAAGCCACCGAAGATGACATACAGCAATTATCCCAGTCGGCGAACGATTGTTTGCACGCTGCTAACTGTGCCATAGTACACTTTTCTCTTGAGGGAAACTCGGATGTCATGGCGGCGCCACAAGTGTCGTAGGTCCACGAAAGTTGTCATTTGTGATGTTACTTCTTTCCCGACACCGCCAGGTGTGATCAGGCCTCCGAGGTACTTGAAGCTATAGACTATCTTTAACCGATCATCGCGAACAGTGAGTACGCATGCAGTCTTCTGCCCGTCTTGAGGAAGAAGTGTCTTCTGGCCATAAATCTTCACGGCCCAGAAAAACGGCTTCGTTGTTGGGAGCGAAGATATTACGAGAAATTTTGTGAAACCTTGTTACTCGATGTTTTCCAGTATTGGGAGGTTTTGACTGGTTTCCATGCTGCTTGCCGTGGTTATTCAAACCTTGGTGCTCTGTTGTGAACGATTTGGAAATTATTTAGCTTATTCTTTGCTGTCTTTGTACTTTATTTTCGATCGTCGAGTCGCCAAGTTAATGTTGATTATGTACTTGTATTTGATTGACTATATTCTCAAGGTTTTATGGCAATTTTTGCGTCCTCTGTATTTGCGAAAAGAGAGGCGCAATCTATGCAGTTCGCCTGTTTCTTTTCTATTCTTTGAGTTTTTACATATAGAACTACCTTTTAACAATTTTCCTAGTTTTTGTTTGCACTGTTTGGCTTTTCGGCGCGGCTTCCAGTGAAATCTTTTTTGCCGTTTCTGGATTACAATCCCTCTGTCGTCCACTACTTCATTCCTGTACTTTGATTTTATTACGGTCTTCTTTTGTTAAATTGCTAATTCTGTTCATCGACTTCCTCCTTCTCCACGCCCTAGTCCCGCGCACGTCAGTTGTACAATGCTGGTTTCTGCACTCTGAAAGATGTAGCTTGTGCAGAACCATGTGATCTGACCACTCGTTTGGCCCCGCATTTATCTCGTCGAAAGGCGAATGATCTTATTCAAACGGCGCGTATGCTGGTTTCTGAGCGCGCGGACGCTATGCGCACAGAGGCCACGGAACTGCTGGCGGGTTTTCACCCAAGAAGTACTATGTCCCAGCTTGCTGATGACTTTCAGTTTCGGCAGACATACCTGACTGGCCAGTCGGCTGTTAACCAGGGACCGGTCAGCAACGACGAGATGCCCACCCGGATTTCTACGTCGGTCAAAGCGGAAGAAGAGGATGATGACCTATTCGCCTGATAGTCTCTTTAATATATGCATTTTTAGGATTGCCATCCATTCAATGGTGCATGCTCACTGTGATGATTAATTCGAACATTTCGTTCGGTTTTTATGTTTTGCTTATTTTCATGACGCCCGCTGAATTTATTTGTTTGACTCTGTGGTGTTCCCGATTCTCCGTACCCTGACTTCATGTTTGAACCCATATCCCCTTCCTTTATTGTCTTCTTCGTTTTGACGTATCACCGAAAATTGGCCTGTAGATATTGAACAAATTTTCAATGGTGGTTTCAATCTAACAAACTCGAATCTCAGATGTTTTTACCATGTTAGGTTGAAATGTGCATACAATCTTGCATTTTAACATTACAATTACTCTCATTTTTGTGTTTGTTCACTTATCTCGAATCGGTGTGTTAAGACGTTTTCTCTCACGAAGGCATACAATCGGTGCTCGTATCAGCCCGACAATTTCTCAGTCTTCGAAGTTTGCCAGTTTTCTCAAACCCAGTTGAACAAACTTGCAACCGCAGTTGCTTGATTTACTAACGAAAACTCTCATATCGAAATACCTGCACTTTTTCATGTTGATGGCCAAACGTCTAGACTATCTGGGACAATTTCCGATTACAAATACGGCAGTCCGATCAGTCTTGCAGCGGCCCAAACTGTGGGCCCCGGTAACTGCTACTGACTGTGCCGAGTCATCACAGTGATGAATAGCTAGCCAATAGGCAACGGGGTAAGTGAACAACGCATGCGAAGGTGCCTCGTGGACGCCAACCACTTCAACTGCCAGTTAGAACCGTGATGTTTGATGCACATGTCCCCTTTAGTATCTACATTTAATATTGTTCATTGAATAGTTACGGTCTTTGGGAATAAATAGTTCCGTAAGCTCAAGTGTTTGATTTACAAACCAACTCATAAAATAGGGGAAATTCTTCAAGTTACAACGATAGTTGTCTGTTCGGATTCATTATTGCGTAGCAGTCTCACGCTGATTCCGGTGTAGTGGGAGGAGCGTGTGTCGTAGCCGCTATGACTCACTGCATGGCGGAGGAGTGGGGAACTGGCAACCAACACCCTGTAACTTAAAATGGGTTGGGATAGGACCACATAAACACTCAATAGGTCAGGTGGTTAACTACCCAGGTTACAAGTAATTGCCTCATACCAAGTCGACCGGCGGATCTATGTTCGAACCTCTGGCGTTTCTAGGGTGGAAGACGCCTAATCTACTTAATCATCGCCATAGACGAAGCAGTTGCGAAGATGAACTTTTGCAACACTCCTTACTCTATTTGGAGATTACACTAAGTCCTTCGGAAATTCCACTAAAATTCTTGGTTATTATTTTCGTTCTGATTGGTGCCTCAGCGCAAACGCTTATTTGGTATAATACTGCAGTGCTTCCACCTATATATATAGGTGCTACGTGTAACCAATCAGTCGGAACAAAATAGGTTACTGACTATCCATATCAGACTTTCAATAAGTTTTTTTTAAATGCAAAGTAGTACCAAATGTGCCAAAATCCTGGGCGGCTGAGTGAGGCAGGAGGACAGAGAGCCAATCGTTATGCAAAAGAAACTGCTGGTCTTGGTGTTGATTGACTAACTCATTCAAAGGTCTGTGTGAATAGATGAGACACGACCTGTGGTAGCTAAACCATGGTGTTCTGATTTGGAGCCCCTTTCGAAGAGGTCGTCCAACGGTACAGATGAATAATCAGAATGAAAAGAGCAGTTAGAATGATGAACACTGGACCGGCTTGCCGTGGTGCTCGAAACCATCATAATTCCCTTATCGGGTAAGTTTTGGTTTGCATTTTCTAAATATTGATATCCTGAATTTCCGTTAAGTCATAAGGGTGATTGTATTGACGTTGGTTCAGAAAGTTAAGTGTAGTTCTCTGGAAGCTTCAATTGAAATAATCTAGAGATTTTGTATGTGGTTTTTTATTGGCCACGTATTCGGTCATTTTTACGCAAAAAGCAAACTGGGGAATGTTGAAATGGTTTATGCGTTCGAGCAAGGTTAGAAGCCGTGATAATACTTTGAGGAAGTTTTAAATTTAATAATTTTTTGACTTCTTCGGAATCATCGTTGTTCAGCGTTAAACAGCAAAACAAGCCTCACTGATCGCTGCCGTTTTCCCATAGTTACGTTTTTATAATGGGTGAATAGGCGAACGGAACAGGGAGTGGAGCCAGCGGGAAAAGATAAGAATGCTGCAGTGGACAACACACGAAACCCAGTCTAATCGTATAAGTGCCCATGTCCTCAATCATTCTTATTCAACAAAAAATAGCACGGTTCACTGTCATACCTTTCAGTGTCTCCAGCCAGCTACTTGACGGGTCTTTCGGACCACAAACAGGAAAACAGGGGACGCCAACTTTACGTATGTTCACAGACTCCAAATCTGTTATTCAACTGACATTCCCGTCTAGTCCTTCTGTGAAGTTTCATTTGCGTCTTTCTGGGGACCCTGAGGCTGCGGCTTCTAGCGTTGCCTCCGTTAGTGTGGATCCCAATGAGAGGATTGAGGCTGCACTACTTGACTGGATTCCAGTCGACAGCCGGTTATGCACAGTGTAAAGCTAGCAGCCATCGCTTTGACAAACGCAACTCATTTGTTGTCTCAGCGCACTCGCCAACAGATTGCAGTCAAGGAGACTCCCTATCAAAAGCTGCACGACCTCTTACGTAGAACAAGGTGGTGTGATATCACGATTTTGGCAAAGAGCATGAATGCTAGAGTAGGTCGGCTGTCCTAGCATGAGGCGCATCTAGGAGGCACGTTTGGTCTCGAATTCTGTCGCTCTGAAAACAGGGAACGATTGTTGGCACTCTGCTCAGACCACCAAATGTTTCTCGCAAGTACGAGCTTCAGATGTTCCAATTCGCGATACGCCACCTAGCGTTCGCCATCTTTCGGTCAGCGGTGGACCCAAATCGGCCACATCACTATTAACTCAAAACGTACGCTGCAGCCTCGATTAGGTTGCGACAAGCTATCTCGTCCGATTCGCCTATCAACTACTCGAAGCATGCTGACTGAAAGGCTAAGATTACCCTTCTCCCAAAATATCACTGAGCACTGATCGCTTACCAAAAATGAATTGCATTATCCTGGCATCGTGAGTTGTGGCCTGACGCGTCGTGATGTGACACCCTGAATTCCAGCTGAATCTTTGCGCCTTCTTGACGTACGCCGATCAATCTCGGCTGAGAGCGAGTATAATGAAGCAAGACTCGTAAGGAGACGAGCATCCAGAGCAAGCCTGCGCAGGGACCGCAATATCTAGAGGTCGTAACTGCCTCAGAAGATGGAATATGCTATCGCCATGGAAATTCAGGCAGGCTATTTCATCTCATCCACACCGTGGGAGGAACCCAAAATAGGGCATGGTGTGGTAGACGAGTGTTTGCCATACGCAACACGACCCAACCGATGCCGTCCATTAAACTTCATAAGCCGAGATGAGGTATTCTCAGAGTTGGCACCTAGTACTAGATTCCTGACCTCCATATTACTCATCCGATTAACTTATTCACTCCTAGCGATACTGCGTAGACAGCGGTAATCGAAAACCTCCAGCCGACGAACATCTCCCACACGCATACTCCATGTCTCGCAACCGTACAACAGAATTGAGCGCACTGCGGCACAGTACACACGGCCTTTCAACTTCAGTGAAATATTAAGCCGACGCCACAAGTGCTTCAATCCAGCGTACATCGGTCGAGCCTTGGATATAGGCGTGTTTACCCCCTATTGCCGAGCTACCATCGTTCGACAAGCAGCCACCAAGGTAAGTGAAACGGTCCACAACCGTTAGTTCCACTCCATCCAGTACTAAGTTCGGGACCACTGTCAACCGGTCCTGCAACAGCACTTTGAAGGCCCAAGGTAAATGCCGAACCGAACTACAGATCTCGAGAGTGCATGTTCCGCAAATTAAAATAGGCACATTGCGTCGTCTGCGTAATCTAGGTCACACAGCATCCCTCCATTTCCCAATTCGATCCCTACCTACATCTTTAGATGGGACACTTGCCGAACATCGTATACTACCACGCGACTTCAGATATGCAACTGCAGTGATAGCAACAGGTTCACGAATTTCGCTGGCACACCACTCCGGTGGACAGCATTGAATAGCGCTGTCCGATCCGCTGAGTCGAACGCATCTTCCAAAACAAGAAAGACGACGATCGTAGGGCGACGGTGTGTGTGGCGCGTTTCGAGCATAGGGTGAGGAGTGAATATCTGGTCGATGCAACCCCGAAATCCAGCCTGCTGTTTACGGATGTTACTCTTGCAAACCAGTGTCCAAACGGTGCACCATTATCAAAACTAAGACCTTGGTAACTATCGGAATTAAACTAGACCCACGATGATTAATTCAGCCATTCCGTGTGCTCTTCTTGAAGATGGGTACAATCAATGACTCATCCCTAGATAACGGAATACGCGCCTTATTCCAAATATTACGACCGAAGGAGGTAAGAGCTTTTGACGGGGCTTTTCCACCCAGTTTGAAAATGACATAGGGAAATTCGTCGGGACTGGCTGTTTTTCCCCTCTTCGGCGGTCAAATTTCCGATTCT
>LUCM01005528.1:74520-95787 GCA_008360955.1 Fasciolopsis buskii
CCCATGATCCGATTCGACGTACGTGGTCTAGTACGACCTACAGTTCTGGACAGAACCGCGCCAACGGTAGCTTACTGCAGTATGGTCGATCTGACTCAGACCAACTGTCGAGTTAGAACGCCATGTCGCTGTGCGACGCGAACCGTGTCGGAAATTCGTACTAGATAGAAATGGGTTATTGTCTGCACAAAACTGCTTAAGTTTTTCCCCGTTATCTATTCGCTGAGCAGGCAAGGCGCATCGCCTACCTAAACAGGATTCTGGTGCACTCAGTTTTCCAACTTGTGCATTAAAATCGCCTGCTAACACTACAATGTTAGAGCACCTACTCCTGCGAACAAGGGTGATGAGGTCATCGTAAAACTTATCTTTTTGTGTGTCAGTGCTGTAGTCTGTTGGAGCGTATGCCGAGATAACAAATAAGCTGCGATTGACACTACTATCCTTCCGGACGCCGACTTATCCGTGCAGTCTCACGGCGCACAAACGACTGTTAACCGGGATTCAGTCTAAAAGGGTCGCTTTAACCTTCTCACTTTAGACTATTTTTACCCCGCGTTGATCCACTGCTTGGGTTTATTCGTCTGCTGGAATGTGTAGGCAGTATCTTGCAGAGATATCACGGGCAGTTAGTTGAAGTACTTTGCTGGATTCCTGAATTCGTTTTACAGTGTGTTTTCATGCTGAATTATCACCGCGAGACAAGAAGTGTAACACGTCCCTTTTGCTAACTCTAAGTTACAATATGTTCCGGCACAACTACCATCTGCTCACAGGAGGAAAAGGAAACGAATAATGGTGGTAATAATTTGAGGAATTCCATGGAGGAGGAAAGATCACGAGTGCTGCTATCTGCAGCATCGAGTCATACTCCCTAATGTCTCTTAAAGTCGCATGAGAGGGTCGCTTATACTTATGCGAGTCAGTCCATTGGTGGAAGTTCTCGTACCTTTTGCCATGCCATTAATCCTACGCCTAACCTTTGAGGTAGTGAGAACTTCAACGATATTCTATCAATACTAAGAAAATATCTGTCCACAACGACCATGTTTCTCACCTGTATAGTAGGATCGACCTTACTTCCGGTGTGTGCTCAGGCTCCCATCGATCAACAGATGTCTCTCGGACACCAAATTTCTCAAGTTGGTCATTTCCAATCGATGCGTCTATGTTGTCAAACGCTCTTCATCCAACATCTGACCATCTGATGAGATACAGTTTCCCAGCTAATTAAGCCTGTCTGTTTCATCGGATTTCTTCTTTGCAACCATAGTGTTTCACTGCCAATCCAGTTCTTCAACAATATTTTTACACTTCGAAAGTACAAAGCGTACGCCAAGCCTAGTTGCACTGTCATTTAGACGATCGAGAAAAACCTGCAACATACTTGAATGCACACTTCGTAGTGTAACATCACCCGCATATACTATGTCGAATGCTTTGGTGTCTGTGCAGTTGTTAACGTTACCACTCTCACATGAAGACAGGATAATTTCTGTAATCTCAACTGCACAATAATGAATTTACCTGAGCCTTAGTTGTCGGACAAATGAATTCCCTAAGATTGACTGAGTTTCCTTAAATACTTCAAAAATCAGCGGGACCGGAATTTCCTAGAAACGGAACAACTTCATCGGTATCCTCAAAATTTCCGAGCAAGGATCACAGAGTTGAATACATGTGAAGGAAACCGTGCAAAATTGTGGAGTAAGCACTGCGATGTGGTTTATAGAGTTCAAAAAGTGTGCTCTAAATTGGTTTGTCGCATTCTTATGTAACCACTCAGTAGGCCTGACCATTCACCTTCCACCGGCGCGTTACCACGTTCGACATGTTTTTGGACAGATTGGTTTTGTCATTTTCAGTTCTTAGGTTTGTAGTTGGCAGTTCTGGAGTGTTTTGGACCATGATAGCTGTGAGGTTTACTCAGATCGCAAAGCCCATGCTTCTATGAAATAATAAAATGATTGGAGGCTTTGAGTTTTTACAGAATTACGAGTAAAGATATAATTACAGTGAAAGTCGAAGAGTAGAAAAACAGTGAATAAAAAATAATCGGGGAATGTGGCCCGTAGACGTAAGGGGTGAATAAGGACAGATGCAAATTGATCGAACAGGTGGGTTTAAAATCGGCTATGCTAAGAGTTATCAATTAAATTCGGCGTAGTTAATAAGAACAAGCAAATTTTAATGCCAGCTGAGCCTATTGTTTTAGGACCCGGGAATAAACTGGGAATGATTGCCACAGGTCAGGAGTGCGCAGCTGAAAGGAATGCTTTATCCGGCATGGCCAAGAGTTTGACGAGATGGTCAGTGCCACGGTTGGCAGTGACTGAGTGGGCATTAAAACGTGTCTCAGATGCTGTTTTACACTTATGAACAGTTCTAAGTATTCGATAAGGCACTTTTGCATCCAGAACTTGACACTACGAGCCACATTCGAACTGGTGACCTAGATCTTATCAGGTATTCATTCACTTAATTCGCGGACTTGGGTGGTGATCAGGGTAACGTAATGTCACACAAGTGGGACGTGACCGGTTCAACTGCAGCTGTCGGTTTCTAACTTTAAATGTCTGTTATCCAAAAAGCTTCATATTCAATGTTAACATAAGGTGAGCTTAGACAAGGAGCACCAGAGAATTACATTGCTGACATAACCCACTCCAGTTTTCCCATTTTTTGTCTTCCGACCGAACTCCGTGACGAAATTGTGTTTTTGGCAAGTATTTTGGGTTCCTTTTTGGTGATTTTGGCCATTTAAGGCGTCATGTGATTATGTATATCTGGATATTTTGTTATGGAGGTGTGATCCACATTCCTATGAATTGTGAGGTCCTTAAACTACAGGTTATATTGGTGGATGCTTTGGAATTGAGTCCAGATGTCTGCTTAACGATGTCTTGTTGCATTGGCCTGGCGTCTTTGACGTTTTCCCATACGCACTTTTTTTGTGCTCTTAGACGTTTCGTATCAAGCTGCGACTTTTCAACCACGGCCTCACTGGTTTCCTCCAGCAGTTGTGCAGTGTATCGGACAGCAATTTGAACTGAATTCATTAGCTTTTTGGTTTGCTCATAACCTACTTAACAGTTGTCAGTAGCCAGGCGAGAGGTTCAGAAGTAATTGAATTAGCGGATGTATTCGTCGGTATCCGGGACAGCACAGAGTCACCCCATTCCACTTGGCACTGTACCCACCATTTTAATTCCCGCGGACTACGTGACATCGCGATAGGTGGCCAGTAAATGGATTATGCTGGTGTTCGACGACTGCTCGTTATGGGGAAATACACGTCTTTTATCTGCTTTGCCTTTCACATAGTTTTGTTAGTAAAGGCAAAAATTAGTCCATTTGTGGGTTACCAAGGCATATTTTTCTCAGACACTATATGCTAGCAAATGCTATGTCCTTCTTTGTTCATATCGAAATCGCTTGTGTTCTAGTATCTACTGTAAACTAGAAATGCCGGTGTGAGTAGGACTTAAGATGCAGTCGTTTATGGAATGCCTAAATCCTCGGGCCTGGAGTGTTTGATGACTTTTGTTTTGTATCCTATTTTTACCGTTTAATATCTCGTTGTCATTTCCGAAAAATTGAGTCCTTATATGGTTCTAGTCCACTCCATATTTCAGAGTCATGCTTGCCGGTTCTTTTGATGTTCTGAGTCCTATATGCGCTCTCCACTCCACATGTGATTCAGGAATGTAATAAGAAGTATTCCTAACATTAAATTTTTGACTGTATCAAAACAATTCACTATCAGTCAAATCGTTGCAAAGTGGCTCAGTGCCTTTCTCCTTATTTACCTGATCAAGCTGAACTTTATGTGGCGATTCAGTAATGTTTTCTCATCCGTGTTGTCTAATTTTTCTAGAAATATATGAGCAAATTATTGCATTCATGCGGTTCTGGCCACTGAGCCTAGCTTTTAGGTCTTAAACATTTCATCGCCAGTCGAGATGACTTCGTCAGTGCAAGTCCGCAGTTATTGGGGTTCTCTATTTATAGGATTGCCATTGACTTTTACTTCAAGCATTTTCAACGTCCTTGGTCTGGAACTGTGTGTCTGTTTTCTACCTGATCTCTTTTGGGTTGAATTTTGACCTTAGGAGATTGACATTCGGCCTAATAAATTGGGTCCTTCTAGTTGTATGCAGTTGTTTTTATTTCCAGCATATGAATATTGTGTGATTCAGTTCCGTAGATCTAGATCCGTAGAATCCAAACAAAAATTTGTGTCAGGTACATGGATGATACCTTAGTCTTTACACATAAAAAAAAATCAACAGCATATTCAAAGACATCAGCTTCATCGTGGAATCGGAGAAGGATGGAGAGCTGACATTTCTGGACGTGTTGGTTAAAAGGAGCCTTAATGACACACTGGATACAAAAGTGTACAGTTCAAATATTAAACTGACATGGCAATCATCCAAACAATCACAAACGGTTATGCATCCGAACTCACTGCAGCATAGAAGAACTATGAAGGCATGAAGAAACCTATCGCTTCAAGATGTTCGAGAAAAACGGATATCCAAAGAACTTCATAAGAAGAACCGTGCACGCAGTGAACAAGGAAACGATCAGAAGGGAACAATCAAATAGAAGGATCGTTCTCTCATACCTTAAGTTATCACAATTACTCATAGAGCGCCTCGAACTTTGAGAAGACTTATATCAAAATCAAAAAGAGTAAATGGAAGCGCAAGAAAAGAACAAACGTCATTTACGAAGTCAGCTGCATAGACTGCGATCAGTGCTACATCGGTCAAACTGGGAGACAAATGACCACTCGAACGTAGGAGCACAAAATAGCTTCAAGAAGACACGACCCACTCTCCCTGTTTCTCATGTCCTTCCACGAAGACCAAGAACAGCACAACTGGATAACGTTAAGATCCTGGTTCAAACAACTAGAAGGCACGCAGTGGAGCATTTAGAAGCCTGATATTCTTCAAGTAATTCAATCAGTAAGCATATCGAACTAGACAACGTGCACAGTCACATGAGATTCAAACAATTCAGCTTACTGAGAGGACCAGAACATAAGTCACAAGAATCCATGATCATAAATATGAGTCATTTATACAGGTCTGGATCTACGGAACTGAATCACACAATATTCATATACTGGAAATAAAAACAACTGCATACAACTAGAAGGACCCAATTTATTAGGCCGAATGTCAATCTCCTAAGGTCAAAATTCAACCCAAAAGAGATCAGGTAGAAAACAGACACACAGTTCCAGACCAAGGACGTTGAAAATGCTTGAAGTAAAAGTCAATGGCAATCCTATAAATAGAGAACCCCAATAACTGCGGACTTGCACTGACGAAGTCATCTCGACTGGCGATGAAATGTTTAAGACCTAAAAGCTAAGCTGAGTGATCAGAACCCCATGAACCCCAAGGCAATCTGAGCTACGACCAACACAAATTTTCCAATCCACTGAAATTGCCGTGCTGCTTTGTCACGAAATTAGCCCAAACAAGCCCCGCATCCCATAGTTCTTGCTTCATGTTGTTACAATATTCAATGGTTTTTGAAAAAATTTTATTTTCCGTCATGCTAATTGAGTCGAGTGACACAATTTTGTTAGTTGTATAATTAAATGACTCCCTTCATCATCTTGCAGCCCCTGTTAATCGACTTCCTGGATGGCGCCCCGCACAGAACGCATTCAGGAACGTGTAAATCAAGAGCCGGATTGGTTTGAATTAAACGATTCAATCATTGGGTTGTTTTGCTTATTTATCTTTCTCGGGAGTCTCCAACGTAGTTAAAAACGGGAAAATTCGGATTATTTTTACTTAGATTTTTCGCTCTCAGGCGTCCACACAGATCGGTGGGTGCGAGCAGCACCTGACGCATGTACTAGTGTTTATGGCCTCAGATTCTGCTTTAACGACGAAGCTTTGATGGTTGGGGATCTATAAACTAGCGGAAATTAGAGTTGATTTTTAAGGGGATATTTCTGTCGCGCATTACCTCTTCTTCCTCGAACTTGTTCTCTCGGTAGCATTCAAAAAGTGCTCTTGTGAATCCAGATTACTACGGAGTTATGTGAACTTTGGCATGCATTTACTGGAAATTAATGCCTTCCTGTGTAATCGAATTTAACGTATATTAAAAATAAGTCGTATTATTGAGTTGGTGATATTTTAGAAATTTCCATCCGTAGTCACGTGTATCTAACATATATAATCGGAATTGAAGTACATAAAATGTTAATGTTAACTTATTAGCGCAAGTACCAGTGGCACAAAAATGTTCACAGACGGTTTAATGAGGTAAACTGCATACAAGCAGATGGACAGTCAAATCCGACAATTGAAGTACGCTTGTATCACAGGAAGGGAGATGCCCGTCAAAGATATATCTATCGATTGGGTTCACACAATAGACGTCTAAATGTCTAACATCGGAGTGAATGAAATCCCGGTGGATTTTCCGATTAATTTCGAGGTGCCTTAGTCCGGCAGTTCTACTGAAGAACCTTTATGTTCCACATGAATAGATTAGGTCGGAAGGATTTGTTAGCTATTGTTACGGTAGATCTTACGTACTTCCAACAACAGTGAAAATTTAGTTTCCAAATCAAAATTTCCACATTTCCCTAATTCCACCCAGTCAGTCAGTAGCTTGTTGGCGTTCAAACCTTAAAAGTTATGCTATTCCGTTGACGCGTTTATTGCGACACAGAGAAGGCAGGAAAACCGAATGATAGAAACTCTGTCTTTGATATCTCAGGCAGTCATGCTCGGTTTGAATTCAGAACCCCGACCAGAACATTCGATAGAACGAACTAGGCGGGAATTACTTATCCAGACTAAATGCACTCGAAATGGGAAATTGGATGTTTCCAGTCAGTCTGAACTCTAAAATCTTTACTGTTTTATCTCATTCTCCGTTTTCTAGAACTGTCAAGAAATGAACTCAGGACACAGACGCATTGATCAGACCATGCAGAAATTAAATGAACATTGACGGTTTTCTGATCTGCAGTCGGAATAAACGGTTACGCAATAGGACAAAACTCATCTGAGAAACTAGGCGGAAAATCGAAATGGTCCCGTCATGATGTACACCACACGGGTTGAAACGTTTACCTTAAATTGACAAGAAAAATCATCGCACAGTCATTGTTACATCCAGATAGAACTACTCTACTGCAATCAACGTAACCGGAAGAAACCTGTGGATTTTTATCACATCACCGTGATAAATCTAGTTTCCCTTTCATCGCGGATTTCGAATAATCTATCGCTTTTGTAAAGTATCAACAGGACAAATCTAACGGGATGGTCGTCCGGACAGTGGTAGATGGTGCTATCGGTTTTTATGCGGACATTAAAACGTGAAATCTTTTCCTTACTTGCTTCAATTTGAGTCAGTACGTCTCTACTAGTTATGGCTTATCGTTATTAATTTGTCATCTGTGCATCCGAGTAACAAGAAAATAAACTCCGGCTCCATCACCTAGTTGCTATACAAAAGGAAAGCAGTGGATCCCACACCAGAAGCGAGTAAGAAGTTAGTTTTAAAGCTAATTCCTTCTGATTGGAATTAAGCGTTTCCCATGCACATTACCAGGTTTCGACGCAAAACAATCTCAAGTTTGGCACTTGCTTGACCGGTGGTGCACAAACCATCGAATTCGTGGAGTTCATTGATGATTGTGATCGTCTAATCCTTCCGATCACGGTTAGTTCCCCGTTCATCTCGCCGCAGTTGACTTCGGCTTTATTCGTGGAAGTAAAGTATACGGTCGTTCTAGCAATCAGGGGAATAAAAGTATCAAAAGCACCACTCGATTTCCCCCCATTTTGTGCCCGGTCCATGTCTCACATGGGTAGGCTAGGCCATTCATGTTCTTCAGTATCATTACCGGTTAGTGGCGCTTATTGACAATGCCTTCCAAGAACCTGGGCGAAGCACGGAAGCGGTTGCACGAGCTTTTGGGGCTTCAAGATTAAAAGCTGCTATCTTTTTAAAAACCATAAACATCCCTAAGGTCATAGAGTTGTGATTCCTACTCCTTATCAGCTCGTGTTTTTTTCGTCACACTTGAACCAGCTGTGCACAGATTTCCCGAATGCGTTGAGCAATAAGCCACAATCCACTCAAGACCAATACTGAGGAAGGTTTTCCGCGAGGACTGTAATGTTAGCAATTAGACAACAATTTCGACTTAGTCGTGTTATTGAACAATAAAAGTTTGCATGCAACACTGTACAGCTATTACACACATGTCAGAAATTACCGGCAGTGCACATCGATTGCGTCTGAACAGGGGCACAAACTCGGGACGAATGATTGTAATTCGAATATCGTGGTCATTTTGCAATCTAGGATGTTTCCCAATCCTTAGCCGACAATTACGAACGCCAAATCCAGGGCTCGCAAAGGTTTCCACCCTCATGGATTCCGACAGGTGTATAGTGCCTCTGTATTCTCCTTATAGTGAATGGGGCGTTCATACTGTGAGGTGACTGATCTCGCGCAACGCCTCGTCTTGCATTTATATTCCTCCATATTATCTGTAGACACATTGTGTTCATCCGAATATATTGGTCTTTGATTTGCTAAAATTTCTGTTCAATCAGGAAGTCACTCATCGCGGTCATTTAACAACCGAAATTAGGAGACAAAGCAATTCTATTAAAAGCTTGTGGCACTTTTGCATTCATTGTCCTTTAGTTTATATATCATCATTCTGATCGTTGCATTTTCTAGTTTTATTAAATAGGACATTCCGCACAAAGATCTGGGTTACGGTGGCTCGTTCTTAAATTACTTCCGAACTGTAATCAGTTGTTGCCGTTCAGTGATTTACATCGCCAATTCAGCATTGACAGAAATTAGGGTTAAACATCCACAAGGGTAGTTGAATTTGACGGACAGGCAGGAGATTACTGTAGCTTTTGACTACACCTGTCCTGGACATTTCAGTCTACTGTGAGGTAGCAGCAGTCGGGTGAAGCTGAGCGGAACCGATTCCAATCAGTCCCCTTTGTGATGATCTAAATATTCTCCTTCAATTCGTAATTAAACCTGTCCCGCGTGTTTTCTTTGGAAGGAGAGAATTTGTCGATTAAGAACATGAGGTGTGCATAATCAACGCTTTGCCCAAACAAGCAATAAAAGTGTTTTACAACAACAACTTGATTGAGTGGCCCCAAACCAAACGTCTTAAGAATTGTTATTCTGCCTCGTTTACACGCGCTATGCAAACGTTATCTCTATACAGGGAGGGGGATGAATCTGAAATATAATTCGCCCGTGTAAATTGTGACTGCCTAGAAAAAGAAGGAATTGATTTAGTGAAGAATCTCAAGCAGATAAAGCAGCGATTTTTTTTCTAGGTTTTCTCAGTTTCCACCTTGGTTTTTCCAGACCACTCTGTTTGTTGGTCAAGTACCTCTCAACTAAAGGGGACCTCAAACGAAATCAAACAAAACAATGACTTTTTCTATGGGAACAAATCAAGCTGTTTCCGATTATCGTTTCCTACCATTTCGGCTGTGATCGATGGATACTATACCAGTTTGGCTATGTGCGCATGTACTCGTGTGTATATTGGTATGTGCCAACCTTAATCAAGTAGTACCGTACTTTGAGCTTCCAATTCATGGCTCAGTCCTTCCAGTTTTCGTAAGCCTGAATAGTAGATTCATTGTTTAGAACACAGGTTTATTGACCTGCATTTTTGGCTTACTTTGAAGAGTATTGCGCTTCGAAAATGCTGAAAAGCTAATCACCTGAAAGGCCTTCTTTTTACCAATCCCTCTCTCAATAAAGCACTTATCATTGCAAATGTGTACCTTAATGTGTTTGATTCTTTCCGGTTCAATCTGAACGTAAATGAGAGAATCAGAGCCGTTCTGAAAAGTTGAATCAAAAGTCACAAATCCGTCCAGGTGTATCGGCCAACAATACGTAGTTTAACACTTAGACTAAGCCGATGAACATCATACTACAGACCACCTTCCAATAAGCTCGATCTGGACATTATTTATCATTTTATTCGTACCACTAACTTCAGATCGGTTGCTGGCATGTTCGTGATTCCCTTGTTATTTTGGCCAATTCAAACAACATGAAGCCATGATACTGGCCATATTCGTTTTTACATCATGGTTGAGCCAAATCCTAGCCAAGCAGCCTACGCGGGGGCCTGGCGGGTGGGATATATCAGTTGCTCAATTCCGAATCAAAAGTCGGTTCTTCAGGGAACGCAGTCGACTATTGGTAAGCAAACCGTCGTTTATAAAATGCAATGCACGAATCACGTGGCTCCGTCGAAATGTATCCAACACAGTACTTTCATGAACCACTAAGGAAACAACATTGATGTAGTAAAACAAAAGCACATCCGACGCACTTGGGCTTTTCGAAGGCATAATTCGGCGGGCGAAGGATGGCATTGGAACCGTCTGAAGACAGACATCAAGTGATCCTGCGATCTGCGAAATAAACATTTTTCCCAGGGTTTGTTCGTCTGAGCACTGGGGCAAACGGTGATAGCCGTCAGTAGAGGCTGAATAACCGAGCGACGAAAAAAGAGAACATGATCAAGAAGATCGTTCGATTTACTGCACAAATTTTCGTGTCAGTAAATTACAAGACGCGATTTAAATTACAGTGATAGACTAATTTTTGGTGCTATCATCAAGCCGACTGAATGCCAATCGATTGTCTTAGGTGTTCACAACCGCCGTATGCTATCAAGTAACGATAGTAAGGATGAGTTGTTGATTCGGTGAAACGGCACCCAAAACGTGTTAAGGAATTCACAGATTCGGGTCACCCTTTCCTCATTGGACCCTGTTATTTACTACCGAAGATAGTTACTTTTACGTTCAGACATTAATTCGATCACTTCTGGCTTTAGTTTTCTCCGTCAGAAGCACCATGTCATCTTCAGGTTCTGTCAGTAAACATGGTTTCCGACTTCTCCAAAATAAATAGCAAGTACGTGGATGGAAGCGAAAAATGGAGGATAGGACTAGTTAAGATCATTACTTGCGTGGTGTGTTCAAATCTTGTCAAATCACTCGGTGAATGTGACAAGTGCTCTTCGCACTATCTACAAAGTTAGGATCAGAAAATCAAGAACTGACAAATATCGTATCTTGAATTCAGCCGAATCCGTGTCTAGCCGGTTGCGTAACCCCCTCATGTATGCTTAGAAACAATTTGTTCAGACTCTTAAACTTCCCTGGCCTAGTTGGCGTTATCTAAAAAGAGGTTTACAACCCGATTGTGTGACAAATTAACCAATTACACACACACGGACACATTCTTAGAGCTGTGAATTGATGTGACTGCGAACCAACAATTCCCTTGATTCATTTACGACCATGTTTAATGTTATGTATTGGCATGAGTACGAATGACTGAAAACGAGCTTGTTCACCAGATTGTGTTGTTTTTCTATGTTCTGGGGAATTTTTTAAACGTCAAAGAAATTCGGTGAACTACGTACGAGCAGCTTGGTAATTATTCCGGCTTATCAAATTTGCATACTAGTCCCTACTCTCCAGTCTGAACATTTTTGTTAAATCGATTCTTCGTACATCTACAGATGAATATTGAGACAGATTAAGCTCGGTACATATGATTCATGGCTTGTCTTCCCATGGGCAGAATGCAAACGTTCACGTAGAGTAAACAAATTATGTTGGCTCAAATGTGTCAGTCTAAATATGTGCTCTGTTTAGTCAACATAATCTCTATGTCGATTGGAACATGGATTGGGATTGCAGAGCTCAAAACCTCGACAGCCGCTTTTCCCTCGTCCTTATTTAGTCCTGTGCCTGAGGTTTCGTCTTTTGTTAGCTGGTTACACCGTCCGTGTTGTTGAATCCACTGTGTGTGTGAGCCTCTCCTCCTCTGGAGTCGAACCAAATCATTGATTCGGTTATTTGAGCCATAACGACCACTTCCCATCCCTGGTCATTTTGAATTCCTTTTCCCATTGGGTTGGTCACAATAGGCGGTAAAATTGATTGATGACAACTTGCTTGATCGTGTATCGACCCTTTCGCATTGTTGCAGTTGACTTCGATTTCGTGAAGCAACCGTATCCTGTTCAAGGTTCCTTTGGACAGTGGTCCTTAATCGAGTTGATCTTCAGCAGTGTTGACACCGCTGAAGAATGAATGAATGAATGGAAAAATTGAGTTTTATTGGAGTCCATGTAGTTTTAGCACGCATTCATAAAAACCGGAGGGAATTTTGGAGTAATCGGAATTCTCGAGTCTGCTTCCCAACTACCAACTCAGGGTTGACAATTCTGTAAACATATTCGCCTCATACTTTTGGAATGAAATACGATAAACTTATATCAAGATTTTTCTTTACATCATCTACACGACCCGGTCACATTCTTTTCTCTACATACTGTACTACTAGTGGTAGGTTATGACAGAGTCGAAGAAATGTTCGCGTGAATGCTAGCTATTGTTTGATTACCATCTATCCTGTTGAATGGGACTTGTCCTTTGATATGTTTGCTTCGAAATGTTTGTTTGTTTCTGTAAGTAACGAGAGACTAAGTGTTCATGCGGTTCATCCGTCCATGTGCCGATGGCGACCAGACAGATCAATCATTCAATGTAAAGTCAACTCAGTCAACTTCTGTCGTTCAATTCCTGACAAATTAATTCTGTTTATCGACACTGTCAATTTCTATCCATCCAATTTTTCTATTTCTGTAGACTCTTACATTTAGTTATTTTTTATTATACAGTCATCCGGTATGCAAAATCTGCCATGAAATCACTTGGACTGGACGTTACTTACAATGTTTCAGTCTCACTTCTGTTGATAACGCACACGGGAAATAGTTCAAACTCCCATCATCAGATTGCAGAAAATTTGCACCAACGAAAATGAGTTCATAGGACGAACACCAAAGTCCAAGGTTATCCCAAAAAAATCCGTCGAACAACATCGAAGGCCGAGAAATCTATGCAAAAACCGATTACAGTTGAAAAGAATCAAGTTTCCATTGCCATGCCTCTTAGGCATGACTATCTATTTAACCAAATTGATAAAAATTTTAAGCTGGTCATTAAGCATACACCCGCGCAAGTACAGTGTTGCATCTGTTGCACGCAGCACACAGCCTAGTCCATTTAAGAATCATTCATTTTTCTTTGTTCAGGCAAGACTAACTTTTAGAAGGGGGGCACAGGGTCCGAAAATATGGAATTTGGTTGCCAGCAGTATGTTCAACATGCGGAGAGATGAAAAGATTTTCACAGAAGCAAACGACCGGCTTCGCAGTGATTGCCGCTCGTCAGGTATGCGCACCCGGCACCCTCCTGTCAAACCTTTTTGACGATCCTACTGTGTCATGTGACGCTTAGCAGTTCACTTACACTTGGGGTGCCTTGTGTACTGACTAAACGGGTCGTTGTTTGACTCGGCAAGAATCAGAGCACACATCAGAATGGTTGCCAGAACTGGTGACGCAACCTTCGGAGCAGAGTACCCGGCCCACTCAGTCGCGAAGCTCCTAGCTGCATCAGGTCACAAAACTGAGCCAAACTGATCATTCCAAGCAACTATGCACAACGCACACCTCAAATTACTAGCTTTCGGCGAAGCTAAGCTTATCAGTGAGCATCAGTCAGCACTTTTCTGACTTAGACGGATTACCATGAGTACGAGTATATCTAGGTATTAACCAATAAGACCTTCTTCCGCCTGTCACTCCATTGAATTGGTAACTACGTATGCGAAATTTTCCATCGCGTTTAATCCACCTAAAAGTGTACGTCATCTTTACGTCTCGATAAACAAATGAGCTGTCGATGATGAATAAAGCAGATCATATTCTGAAGCCGCGGTTGACGAAGTACCCTCCGTCGATAGATAATTGAAGACTCGAACCAATGACCAGAGGCAATAAATGTGCAGCACATTTCGTGGTGCGGAAATAACACCGATATCCCAGTGTACGAAAGCCAACCACAACAGAAAAATCCAAGGGGTTTTTGTGATCAAAATAACTAAATCAATTAAAAATTTTGTGTTCAGGGTTTTCCAGAATTTTAAACCGCATGCGGTTCATTCACATTGTATTAAATGCATTGACTATGCCAAACTAATGTCATACAAAGAGGAAATCAATCATACGCGATAGCGACCACAGAATTACATATATTCATGCTAAAACATTACGGCAGACTGCTACCAATATTTCGTGCACCCTCGCTCGGGTGGAGTTGAATAACATTTAAATGCTCCACGTATCAACAGGCACGGGATAGGAATTAATCACACAAAAAACGTTGGGAATATAATTATCCTGTGCGTTAGCAGAAAATGCTGAACGTCTTAATTTGGCGCCCGGTCATTCTTGTTGTTGGATGCATGGCATGCTATCACCCGTAGAATACTCACAAAATGGACATTTCTAGATGGAAATTCTTCGAAAACGTTCTTCAGCTTCCTCATTCCCGTCCAAGTTATTTGGCATGAATAAAACCATGAAAGCCTTATAAACAGATTAAAAAAGATACGGGTAGAGGAAACTTTGTCTTTGAAGGGACAGAGGTATTCCATTCGTTCTAAAAAAAAAGCTAGAAAACATGAAGAAACAACGGGGCATTCGGAAGAGCCGCTGTGTTTTAGTCTAGCACAATTTGTTAAACACGATATCTTGAACGGAGTAGTTTTCATTCAATTTTTGCGTAACTAGGATGAAGGTACACCCGGATCAATAGTAAGCTTCATATAAAGTCATACCATGGCATGAATCTGGATCCTATCCTAAATGTCTGATGTCCTGACAGGATAATATAGGGAAGCACCTAGACAGTTGGTACTAATGTAGAATTTCAAAAACTTCCTATTTTATGAGATAAAAGTAATTTCGTCCTGCAGTTGCTGGATGCCGGATCAAAATGACCAAAATATTATTGAGGGATAGTGCAGACCCATTGTTTCCCCTTGTTTAGTGGTGCTGTAATTCTAACGATACACGAGCTAAATTGTTGTGAATAAATCTCTTGTTGTTTTTTTCACGGGGGATCCGTGATGCATCATGGTGCTGATATGCACACAGTTCCTAAACTGGGATAACAAAATTTCTAGCTTGTTTGCTCGATGGTTAATTTCAAATCAGTGTTCAATTTAGGAATCCAGTAGTGAGTACTGGCTCTCAGACTGTTCCGTGTCAACATATCCAGTATGTAGAGCATGTTATTTGGGTCACGTCTTGTACACGGCGAATACTGATCTGTCATACCATGCCCTATTTTACTTTCTTCCAACGGAATGGCAGAAGCCATGTGGGGTCGAAGGATGGCATGATAGTATGGAAAGAGAAAACGTACAACAAATTTAGCCAAAGTAGGTGTCTCACGTCTCCGTCGTTAGTGCCTGAAATACCCATCGGCCGGAGACACTGAATGATATTCAGAGAACCGTGAACAATGGCGATCGTGTTGTCCTTTTCTGTCTAATAAGAATGACTGAAATTAAGGTTCCTTTGCTCAGTTGGACTCCATTCTGTGTTCGTTATTATGGCATTCTTTTTTTCCCCAGCCTCTTTGTCCCTCACGACCATTTTTTCTTGCTACAACAAAGTGTAACTCTGAAAGAAAGGCAAAGGTCTTAATTGTGAATGATATAATGTTAATAACACAGCGTTGTTGGTAGACGTAATGCGCCAACGTTTCGACTACCGTGGGTAGTCTTTCTCGAGGCAAGTTTTTTACAATAAAATGCCTCTTGATTGTAAAACTTGCCTCGAGAAAGACTACCCACGGTAGGCGAAACGTTGGCGCATTACATCTACCAACAACGCTGTGTTATTTATATTAAATCATTCACAATTAAAACCATTACATGGCGCATCGATTTTTCGATACACTCCTTACATCATTTGGTCCTGAAAGGCAGTGGTCAGTTGGGGTTGTCCCACTGATTAACACTTGAAGATGATAACGGTGAGTATTTCCGGACTGACTTTCAGCGGTCTGATGGAATCATTCATAATTTGAGTCAATGAGTTGTAATACAGGCAAACGAATGTTTTCAATGAGTCATTTCATGCTCTTTCAATCACAGCTAGTCGGTCAGTCGATAGACTGACCAAGTGACCCACAAAATGAGTCGTTCTCCTTCGGTTTTTAGCCTCATAAATAGAATCACAGTTACTGGAGATGAGTCATCAAAAACGCAAGTTAGGTTGTAAGTCTACCAACTGATTTACTAACTATCCTTACTACTTATTCAACTCCCAACAGATTCCACATACCACGGAGCACTGTTCATAGAGTGGTAGTTTCTCAAGTAATGACTAAATGGAACGCCACGTTGAGTTCCTTAGTATATGAAAACATTAAATATACGCATTGTAATCTGCATTTTAGTTGATGAGATCTCATGATAATATAGTTTGAATCGGGTGATATAGTCATCGTAAAGGATCAGTCAAAATAAATTACCATGGCAATTGCTTCAGCAAAAGCAAATCTTACTTGAAACACCGCATCAACATTTCCCATCATCAGTTTAATTATGAATTGTCCCGATCACCCCTACCTCCATTCCGGTATCCCCCTCTTTGCATGGTCCCGTCCATTGAAGATCATCACACCGTAGTTGCCATGCTGCCTACGGACTATGAATATTTATGAAGACTATTTTGTGCGTGTAATGTTGAGAGACGTTCCAAAAAAGCGGCTGGTTTAAATATCCCATTATTGTGTGTGCGCACTTGTGTGCCCGCGTGTGTGTGTGCGCGCGCGTGTGTGTGTGTGTATGCATATGCGCTCTCATATACCAGTTGCCGAGGGAAACAGGTCCCTAAGTGCACTGGAACATATTTCATTATCCAGTTTTAAGTTGAACAGGCCGATATCACCCTCTCACGCGCTCAATGCACCATATGTCCACCAATGAACCGTCCCCTATAGGTAATTTCCTTAAAAATACGAACTATTATCAATGATGCGGCTTCTTTCCAAGTGGTAGTCCGGGCTTTCAGGCTCGACTGAGCACACACACACACACACAGCACACCTGCATCATTAGGTTTGCCAGTAGAGTCGAAAATCGAGCACTCATAATTCGCCCTGATTGAGTAGGCTGCACTTGAAGTAAGATTTACTTGGCCGAGCTGGCTGTCGACTCATGTCTTTTGCGTTGATACGATGAAGAACCATTCTGAAACGATGACCACAATCCAATTTGTCAATTATCGCCATGGTTACTCCCATTAGTAGCTGCATATCTGGATAGACCAGTTGCTGAAATTTAGAGTATCTTACAAGTTGCTGATGGTAGCATTATCGAATTTTAACTGTGCGATCTGTCTAGCGCGTCCGGGTTCCTTTGAACAAGTGTAGTATTGGCGTTTTTTATTACGTGCACCATGAGGCATTTCCCATAACCGCTACGGCGCACTACGTGAGGGGAGGGGGGAAGTGACAATCATGACCCCGAAACTTGGAGTAGCATAGAACCTCAGAAGGTCTCACTAGGCCAGGCGAGGTAATCAGTTGCGCGACAGGTAGTGTCCAAACTATTTTATAACGGGTAAACACGAACAGAACGAAAAGATCACTGGATGTGTGCAGCTGGTTGAAATTTACAGGCAGCCAGAATTTTGCGTAATTCGATAAAATGACCTCTTAACTACTATTCTTATTTCCCACTAGGTTGTAAATTTCGGGATACAGGAACAAAAATACTAATGAAGTTTCAATTCATATTACCATATGGCTAATGAGGCGAACACTCGGAAGTGGTGGAATATCTGCTAGTCTGTCGGTTTTAACTGTCCGTAAACAATCGGAACTTGATCGGTTCTTTTCATGCTTACCTGTAAGATTGCAGGTGGTCCGGATAGTAGATCATGGACCAAATTATGCTCGTGCAGTAATTCAGTTACATACCCTAACACTGGTGAATTAGTGGTAGACAGTCTGTGCACAATAACTGGGTACCGAGGAGGAGTCATCTATCACATTAAAAGAACCCAGTTTGTAGAGATTAGCACTCTTATATCCTTTTCTGGCTCCGTCGATCAGTAAGAACTGGATCAAATGGATTATGGGTTCACAATTTGATTAACGGTAATATTGTGACTGGAATGCCGACTCACTATGGTTGCAAGCACCAGTCGCCAATGGAGGTTTGCTGATACAGCATATCTTCAAGACTTTCCGTTTGACTATGATTTGTTAGTGGAGTTGACATGCCGTGACAAATTCTTCGCACCGTCCCATTTGGTCTGATGTTTTGTAGAAACGTGTAACCAACAAAGCTCGCTACCCCAAACTGTTTTGCATAATACCAACCACCAGCTGCCTTCTTAGACGCTTTTCCGACAGTTCTAACTTGGGATAACTTAGTTACTTCCATCCACTACCGACTGATTTAAAAGAATGATCAAATGAAAATGACTACAATGGTGTGATATCTATTCTCCGCATGCTGCCTTTTGGAGACGGTCCCCCCTTCCAGTCTCCAAATATGGATAATTATCAAGATACTACCACTTTCTTATTTGACGAGTCAGACATTTTAACTGCCCCGTACTCATCGTACTCTATCCGTTTACCATTCGTGCACATGACTTTGAACGTACCAACGACAGTGCCCAAACGGTCAACATGTTGGTGTTCTAAGGTGAAAGTTGTGAGTTCGAATCCATTCACAGATAATGAGCTTCCTAATGCGATAGTTTTCAGTGGGTCACCGCCTTCCTTTTGAAATATTTCACTTTATCGTATAACTGGTGGAAAAAGTAGAGATAAATAAACGAATGATCTAGAAAATTATCGCCGAATTTTGCAACAAAACCAGTGTATCTCCCATTGCACGTTACGAGGAGTCCTTTTGGATTTACGCATCGAAAAGTCAGACATCGCAAACCGATCGATCGCTTTTCTAATGATTTTAATCCAATTTGCTTTAAACGTTTGAAAAATCCCACAGAACACACTGAGAACAACACAACGTGGCGAACAAGCTCGTTTTCAGTTATTCGTATTCATGGCATGAATACGAATAACTGAAAACGAGCTTGTTCGCCACGTTGTGTTGTTCTCAATTAATCCAATTTGTTGTATGACAGTTGCAAGTTCAAAGAACAACGATATTCGCTTGGTCTTGCTAAATAGTGATTCTGAAAACCGTCAGTTCTCCTCGCTTTTTCTGTTCCTCCTGCCAACGACACATCTGACTACACCCGTTGACAAATAAAGATGGAGATCCGAATTAGAAATTTTGTGTGCTATGTGTAAACAGTGTTGTGTCAAACCGATTTGGAACTACGCGATTATGTTGACGGATTATTGGAAAACTGATGAACCAAGCTAAAGTAGCGAATAAATACAAACAAAACGGAAACTGAAGCACGGAATTGCGCGCCCACGCGAACCTGACAGTTGATCTTGCTTCCGGTTGAGTGGTACTGATGATACTTTGAACAGACGGTCGGTTTCTTTCAGGCTGACTTGCTGTCTGAGTACACACACACAAACTCACACACACACACACACACACACACGCACATATATACACATATGTGCTTGCGCCCACACACTCCTGCTTTCCGTAATTGGCGCACTTCCATTCAAAGTTGTGCCGAATTCAGGCACAGCAGGTGAGCGAAAGTCATTGAAAGTGAGGCACTGGAAGTGACATCAGTTTGATGATGATGATGACGATGATGATGATGATATTCATTCACCTAAAACCACTCAAATGGCTTCTGTTTGTCATAATCCTACCTGTCAGCGGCGCTGAAAAACAAGAAATTTAAGTGTGCATGAGTCCGCCCTCGAGGTGGCCGATTATGTCAGTACACCGGCAATAGGCGCACTGATCCCGGGGTTTCCCTGACCATAAAGTCATAATCATACATGTTACACATCCGCTCACTTACAAACAAGCACCAAGAGGAATAGGGGACGTTAAAGTTAGCGTAACATGTTCAGATGCCCCATGGGGGTCTACAGTTCCCGTTGTGGTCGACACAATCACGCTACAGAAGAAATGGAGGAGCAAATCAGCGTGTTTTTCATTGTTTTGTCATTTCATTGTATAGAATGTGTGTTTCCTGATCACAGAAATCAATATAGCAAAAATAGGCGGTCGATAAGTGGAACAATGCATCCTCAGTATCATAAATGAATAATATAGCATGATAAACTGTTCGGAGGAAAAGTAAACCACAATGCAAAAAGCTGCCTAAAACAAAATCGTCAAATCTTTGTACACGTACTTTACCTGCCTAGATCCTAACAGAGTTGCTGAATAGATGTTCAAAGCTCAGGGCGATGTAAGTGACAGTACACTTATAACGGTATCAACAAAGACACCAGCGATCGTAAATGGGACAGAAAATCAATGCTATCGAAAATAGTATGTGACAATCTGACAGCATTTACTTGCGTTCGGATCTCATCAAGCAACACCATTCCATGGGTATTCGGCAATCAAGGCCATCAGTTCTGATGATTGAATCGGTCAGTGCCACTATTAAGAATGTGCAAGTACGGTTGAAAATAGGTATTCATAGACTGAGCGATATATTTAGATTGGAGAGAATATGACCGATGGCTGAACAGATTATTACTCCCTCCGTTTTTGGTGATGGTAGTTATGCGAATAAGGCTGTGACTTTTGGACATGAAAGCCGCCAGTTCGAATCTCCCGGTCGCCCACTCACCCTCCCAGACAGCATTCTCCCAATACAACAGCTCCACTCTAGAAATGTAACTTTTGTACAAAAAATGGCAAGAATAAAAAGATTGGTATTATCACTGCATCATACCCAAACTTGGCTGACACTGTATTAGAATCAGATGGGACGTGTGACATGTCACTTGTATAATTTTAAGGTCCAATATCATAAGACAAGGTGGAAATAAGTGATAGAGCGCCAACGTTTCAGTCTCCACCAAGGCTGGTAACCGAAACCTCGACAACCTGTTAATCAGTTCGACTGCTCCGTTTTGTTGATCACTGAAGTTTACTTCATTATTATTATTCTTAAATTTCAAATAATACTGGTATGGGAATGAAAAATTCGATCCTGGTGAGACATACCAATTTGGAGTGTACAAGCATAAGGATGTTTGGGCAAGAGAATACTGGGTACGCATGCCTGATGAGCGACAATAACTGCGCAACCGATCGTGTGCTTCCGAGCATACTTTGTTCACGCATCCAGATTCTGCTTACCATATATATATATATATATATATATATATATATATATATATG
>LUCM01005529.1:12105-45512 GCA_008360955.1 Fasciolopsis buskii
CTGTGCGGCAGTGCGTTCACTTCTGTTGTACGGTTGCGAGACGTGGAGTATGCGTGTGGGCAATGTTCATCGGTTGGAGGTTTTCGACAACCGATGTTTACGCAGTATGGCTAGGATTGGATGGAGTGACCGGGTGAGTAATATTGAGGTTAGGAATCTGGTATTGGATGCCACTTCTGAAAATAGCTTGTTTCAGCGTATGAAACTTAGCAGACTACGTTGGTTGGGTCACGTGTTGCGTATGACGAACACTCGTCTGCCATACCGTGCCTAATTTCTGTTCCTCCCAGGGACTGGAAGAAGCCACCTGGAGGCCAACAGATGACGTGGCAACGTGGGACGAGAAAATGTACAGCGAAGTTAGGTAAATTAGGTGTCTCACGCGTTCTTGGTTGGGGTTCGAAAGAATCGTCGACTTGCTGGCTGGAGACACTGAAGAACATGGCAGTGAACCGTGAACAGTGGCGATCGTGCTGTCATTTTCTATCGAATCAGAATGATTGAAAACGTGCGTTTGTACACTTAGACTTTGTTCCGTGTGTTGGTTGCAGCATCATCTTACTTCTTCCCGCCTGTGTAGGTCCACTCCCTGTTCCCCTTGGATATTCACTCTTTTTATGTGAACGTGTAACTCTGGGGAAAGGCAGCGGTCACTGAGGTTTTCTGTTTAACTACGAAGGATGATGATGAACATCTGCACCTTATTACGACAGTCCTGTAAACAACCAGAGTCCTGTATTTATAAACGTACGCTCAAAACTACTGATACTTAGCCCAAGATTAGGGCGATGTTGTCCTTGGATATTCAAACCTGTTGATTTTCCCCACCCAGCCCTCGGAATTAACTTCCTTTTCCATTTTGGAATTGCGGTTTTTATAAAACGCTGTCTTGTTAGACACTAATGCATCTCTGCAAGGGAGCTGTGTTTGCCCTAGTATCTTCTATCCCGAGATCGGTGGGGTGACCCTCAACCCACCTTTCCCTCAATTTTGGCCAAATTTCTTGCTAAAGTCTCTACGACAAACGCCTCCATCTACAGCAGAACACAAGGTCTGATATAACATCGTCACTAAAGGCCTTCTAGTAACAGCGCGCTCACGCGAAATGTTACCCAAGAGGCCTTCTGAACATAAGCTGGAACTCAGAATAACTGACCCGTCACGCCTATGGGCATTATCACTCCACATGGCCTAAAAAAGCAACGACGAGTGAAGCCCGTGTGATGGTATTCTCCCACTTAACAGTGCAGCCATGTGGGTTTAAAAGATTTTGTCAAAGTTCCATCCGGTGTCGAAGTATTACCACATTTCTGTGGCACCGAAGTTCATCCAAAAGACTGCTGACACTTGGCCCAAACGGATTCCTTCGCAATCCTTTTGGCTTCAGAAATTCGAAATCCTACTTCAACTCCAATTAAACCGCCAATATCACCTTTCTTAGACGTGGAAATCTTGTGCCAGATTCTTTGTTTCGTCTAGGTTCCCATGTGGTCTCCACACCAACCTCATTCGGCTGAACGGATGTTGTGAAGGCAGAGAACGACGACAAGGAACAAACTTACCATCGGTCATCATCAATCTTCCTGATGCTAAAGACCTCCAGACTGACTCACCGTTTGTGTCCATCGAATGACCTCAACCGTTTGTCCCTTGCTCGATGAACCGTGTGATTTTTGCACATCTCATCCTGGAATGCGTGCTCTTATCAAGCTCACCTGAAAGCTAAGCTTTGTAGAATGTGATCATGTTCGTGGTTGGTCAAATATCTGCATTCAGTATCCAGAAAGTAAGATCTACTGACCTGTCCCTTCCCTGTGTTCCTAAAATCAAGTGACAATGACGTTTTCACAAGTTCACCGAGATTCCATGGATCCCTTTTGGCCAGCCAATAACCACAACTATTCACTGCATGTGTTATTCACCCTGTCTGTTCGCCAATGGCTGTCCCCATTTCTGGCACACCCAGCCAACCAGCTTTCAAAAGTTTTCGACGTCACTGGATTTTTATGTCTGGTGTTCTGTCCAAGGTCAACACCGACAGAGGCACAGGAATTCAATTCAAATGGTTCACTGATTTTCCCATCCTAGTTTGGCTTAAACACATTCGAATGACCGCAGATCACAATGTTTTTAATATAGTAGTAAAGATTTCATAGACAATTAAAAACTTCGCTCGTAACCAGATCAGTCATTTATTGGTTTACGCACTGGTATCCCAACGAAGAGAGAAATCGGCTCTCGTCCAGCAGGTGTATTATTAGACAAAGGCGTGCAACTACCTGGTGGGTGCTGTTACAGAACCAGCATCAATAATCCATCCGTGCCCCTCAGTTGCTTGCGGTCCTAAGAGGAAATGTTAGGGCAATTCCTCGTGTCCTACTTTTCGCCCCAATTACATTCCAAAACATCCAACTACAAGAACAAATATATTTTCGTTGCAAACCTGTGAAACCCCATCTACACCCAACATATCCCGGACCAGTCCGAGTCACAGAAAGCACTTTGTCAATGAGAGGTGAAAACAAGGACATTTTAATTACTGAACGACTGAACGTAGAGTTTTGCTATTTGGGCTGCAGACTGGAGATTCTCACAAAAATACCCCACCTCGGACTCCCTGAACAACACCACTAGAATCACCCATTCGCATAGTCATCCGCTTTGCTGAACCACGCATCAGTTCACATGCTACCGATGACCTGGGAGGAAGAATCTTGTGGCGTATATTTTGGTCTGCAATTCCAATCTCACGTTCTGTTGCATTGTACCAGACCAGTATCCCTCCAGATAGATGCATGTGTGCTGATCACCAAGGTGGGAAAAAGAATTCATTGCGCGCATGAAGTCGGTAAGTGGGGCGACAACACAAGTTCTCCTTCCGTGCAGCCTGAATATTTAGATTTACAACAAAATGACATCCCGAACAACCAAGCGACGAAACCAAGTGACGTCGTCAAAGACCATGGAAACACTTTTTTGCTTCGATGTCACATGCAAACATTTACATTGTCCAGAGTCATAGCTTATTTTTTCCGCCACAAACCGTTGTATAATTTAATTTTTGAATTCGGCAGATTGTCGGATTTTCAATAAATCCATTTTTTGTCAAAGAATGAGTTGCCAAGCTGAATAACAGTAAAAAGTCAACACATTCACAAAAGCGTCTCCGGTCACACTAACTGCGTGCAATACGTCAAGTTGTATAGTTGTTGGGAAGCACGTAGTAGAAACATTCAACATACTGTGCGCCATCATTTGCGAAATAATTGGTACACGTGCAAAATATTTCAAGCTATTTTCCTTATTTGTCTAAATAGTCCAACAGATCAGATCAACTATCACTCCCGGTGACGAATTCGCTAGTTTTCAGTAGCCCATAGTAACGTCGTTACATGATGTAATATACACTAGGTATGACCAACACTGACAGGGATAAGAAAGAAGTCCGGTTAAGTAAATTGGACTGGTCAAGTTCGGAAAAAGCGCACACATTTGATTGGGGCCTGACTTTGGATCATTAGAGTAGATTTTGAAGTGTTCTTGCTCCTGATTTATTTGGGGTGGCTCAGTGGGTCTTTGGTGTTAAAATAAACTGTTTCTGGGCTCACAGGGAAGAATCAAACACGCACAACTTCAGCAACTAAAAGTACCCAGCACTCAAATGGCCTTGGTGATTGGCCTGAAACCTTGCGGAACAGGCAGAGCTCATCAACCACTTTCACCACTTGGTTTTATTCAACAAAATGCAAACAAAATCACGGGTAGGTGCCCAACATTTTCCCAGTTTTCCGCCAAGCTAAGTGAAGTGCTCAGACCCTATCGGATAGGCTCCTAGCTCTGTGGTCCGCACACTCAGTTCCACCGCTACAGGTAAACAAGTAGGCACTGGGAGAATCTGGAAATTGTTAGGCTTTAACCTCCAGTCGCATGCATAGAACCGGTCTAGAATATTTTACCAATTGCGTCTGATAGATGGCTTTGTGCATCGTCGTCGTGATGTGTCCTGTAGACGCCAAATTGTTGTAGATAGACTTCTCTTTTACTTCAATTTTGTGAGACCTTTCTGCACCTCACTTTAGTGATATGTCCGTGAAGAGCTTGGTGTAGTTATTTGCTAGGTGAACAATTTTTCTAAGTTATTATTCTTCCACGATATCACCGGTGCGGAGTCCCGTCTAACTGTCACCGCCTCGTCATTTTAAAAGTTAGTTTTCCAATACGGCCGCTATTTGTCGCTAATTGTGATTGACGTTGCTTCTAATCTCGTGTACTCTGTTATTTTGCCAATGCTTGGATTTAATTGCGTTTCCTCATTAAGAATTTCCCCTGTCAACCGAAAAGAATCACTCGTGTAGGTTTGCAAGTTGCTCTTAAACGTACCCATTCCTACGCGCCACTGACAATCGTTCTCTACTCAACAAATTACCGGGTTTATTCTTCATTCTACACCCCTAGATACATGTTCAATCTTGTGCGATTTCCATTCGGTGAGCGTGGATAAACCCGAAGTGTATGGATGCGTTTGCTCCAGCTAGAAGAGAGACAATCTAGAGCTAAAAATTATGGAGAAAGTTTAACGTAACGTGTTTCATTTTTATCATGGCGATAGATGTTAGTCGATGCTCTGTTTGGGCTGATTTGTAACCGAGCAGTCCTCACAATGAACTTAAAAATGCCTCTGAAAAGGACGTGTCAGTATTTAATAAATTGATTTCCAACGCAGTGCTCGGCTTTAACGCTTGAGCCTAAACTCATTTTGGTCAAAAGATTGTAAAACTGTTCATCCCGATTCACTAACTGCTACCGAAAGCCTAGTTATTTAGTTCCATCCTAAATTTTCTCGACAAAGGCACACTGTTTTAACGAACATCAACACTATCGTATTTTGCTCACTATCTAGCATTCCATTTTTCCCATTCCTTTCAACGCTTCTTAGGCCCTTTGCAGTCTGATGACTTAAGCAACATTATCGGGGACCTCGCTCAAGCTTCAGTCCTTCCCTTCATCATGTTCCACCCAACCAATCATTCGATTTCCCCAACCAGAATTGCAGGCAATGAAGATAGGATAAATAAAAAACATCCCAAGTTATTTCCATTTAAAATACATGTTCCAGTCTCAGCAAATACTTATTTTCCAGCCCTTTTGTATTCGGCTAGGATAAAGAAACATCCTTGCAATTTAAAGTGTCACCAGAATTTCACGCGACTTTCATTGCAAAGAACGTAGGAAATAAAAAAGAATCGATTCACTCCATGCCAGCCAAATGCGGAACAGATGCAGTGATAGGTATATTAGACAAGGAATTTGAGTTTTATCCGGAAAGGAAATGAAACCGGGGAAAATGCACCGCGAAAGCAGGCAGCACGAACCTAGCAACGGCTGTACAGTTGTTTTTTGGGTCTCGAACAACCGCAACAAATTGACGTCCGTCTACAAGCAGAAAATGTCCAACCTACTTTATTCCACTAAATTAACAATGGCACTGATCCCGATATATTCAAACACCGGTTCGAAAATGTAGTGTAATTCTTTTGCAGCAAGTACTTGCTTCCTTTCTTAATGCACCCCAATGCACATGTTTCATTCCCGACTACTGGAGACTCATCGCCAGTATGTCTGTCCAATAATCAAACAATTCCTATATCCTAGCCAAAGGTACTCGTTTCATCTGCGTCCATACCCTGCGGTTTTGAAGTGACAGAATACGCTGTGCCTACTTTCCCTTATAAGAAGACTGTCATCTCCAGGTTATAAAAAATCGTATTCCTTCTTGTTCATCATTGTATTTTCCCCCTCCCTTCTACTATTCCGCCTGTCATTTTTGCAGGTCAAACAAAGAAAATTTCAGAATCGTTTGTACTGATCTGTCAATTACCGCTTGTGAATCGTGCATAGCAACGAACTACGTGAAATATATCTATCCGCATGTAAAAAATTTGCGTGGAAAATTCTTCGGGTTTTTTTCTCATCCTTTTCACATTACGCTTTCCAAATTCATTTCTCATGCAGTGACACGTTTCGCCTTCCCTGTCATGACCGAACCATAAAAATCTGTAAGACAAGAACTATTCCTCGATTAGTCATATTCTGAAGAACTTATTTTTGACCAAAATATGAAAGCCTGTGTCGGATGAATTGGACAAAAATAGAAATACAATAAAGAAATGATAAGAAATTCTCCTAGGCTCACCAAATCGAAAAGCGATCTACGTTCCACTTTTGTTCAACTCTCACGCAGTGGTCGAATCGTAGATGTTCACTATTTCATATGATTTTTCCGTGAATCGACCACCGAGTTGATCCATTGGTCCGCGCGGTTTACGGGGGTTGCATCCAGCAAGGCTAGGTTGCCGTTTGCTTCCTTTCCTAACGCAAATAAAATGCTTTCAAGGGCCTCATTAAACGCAATCCCTATGGAAATTACATTCATTTTTTTCATTTGGCCAGGAAAGATATAGCCATCGGTTTACGGCACCCAGTGTGCAGCCAATTAGAAAACAACCTAATACGGTTATTTATCTAATTACGAGGACCATGCATAGGACAAGATCAAAATGTTATTGAGATAGTACAGAAATTCCAGCAGGAGAATAGACGTACAAGTGCAGATACAGTCCTGAGAGTGACGGGCAAAAAATAGTTAATGAAACATACTGCTGAATGCAAAAACGGAATAATACCAGGCTAAACTAGAGAAACAAGAATTTGGCTTGAAAAATCGAGCAAGTTTATGGACAGTTTGGTGGAATGTGTCAAAGCATACAATATTCTTTCTCAGAAATTACAAAAGTCACACTCAACGACGAGAGTCAAGAATCACCCGAAATGTGCCTTTGCATACGCAAAAGCATGATGGATGAATAGGCGTGAAGAGAGATCGTATGCTGGAATCAATCTAAATACTCGAGTGAAAAAAGCAAAAATATGAAAAAGTGGATTTTCCTATAAAAGTAAGTCAGCAGTAGAAAAAGACCAGCAAGAATTCTGGGATGTTTCGTGTGGCAGCGTGCGAGGTGAGTGGATGAACTCAAAAGATTATCGGATAACAATTCCTAAAAAAATTTCAATGAGCAATAAGGACATCAACTGTATAAGGTTCGGGAGATCTAATAAAGGGGAAAATTGGATGAATTATTAATGCGATATGGTAGAAATGTGAAATACTGTGGTTCGATTAAATGTCAATAATATGATCAATAGATTGTCGATGAATTTTCTGCTCCGGATTTTTACTGGGTAATTTAGCAGCAACAAGTTATTTAACGAGTTCTCTAATGTCTTTGGACGGGTAGGATGATAAACTAATAGAAATGATCGGCCGTAATGTTTGCACCTAGGCTACCATGGGCCTCCTGGCACCTTCCCTAAAGTGTCCCCAGGCCTTGTTGCCAATTAGCCGTCTGAGCCGTGGGACCAGTAGGATTAATTTGAAGACGTAAACCCAGCTATACAGGTTCCATGGTAATTGACGATGAACGGATAGATGGGTAATGTTTTTGTATGAGGTCGACAGAGTACCGTCGAAGCTAAGATTGCAGCAGGAATCCAGGCACAGTTGAATAAGGAAGAGTCTAAGGCCAACATAGCAAGGAAAGGTACCAACGGTTAAGTTGAAACCAACCGCTGGTGCGGCTGGACAGTGTGAAACAATGAAGTAAAATATATGCAGTCTGGAAAGTGTTCCATTCGGGGAATTAGGGTGAATGACAAAGGAACAAAGATAAATGGGTTGAAAAACGAGGGTCAGCCGAAAAAAGGGGAGACAGAGTTATGGAATCACCAAAGCTGCTAGTTGGACGGTATTGAGCCAACTGGTGTGCCTAGAGTAGATCTACCATGGAAAAGGTAAAAACCACTTCATTTACTCAGCTGGGAGCCAGGGTCCATACTGGGCACTTCCCAAGATGCTTTCCTACATGTGGTCCATTACCGCTTTCAGATGAAACGGTATGGAACACAAAAACTAATTAGATGTAGGTGGAGAGATTCGGAGCTTAATCCTTATATAACATGCTGAATGCCATTGGCTCAGGAGGTTTGAGACCCAGCTGAACTTTGAAGACTATGGTGAGAATCGCTATAATTTATAGGCAGAGAGGAAACCAAAGGATCTCAGTTCGGGGGAACAAACAAGAAAAATTTAAAGGACATGCGTCCGTCGGTCGGAAAGTACCAGTGGGAGGGAAAGCACATAAAAATGCTCGGCTTGGTTTATTCAAAGCTGTATGCTGAGATGCGGATGGTATTGTCGCTGGTACAGCTTGTGGATAACAGAAGGGGCTACGGGCTATATGATATGGTTCACCGTCGACTGGTCTCGTTAAGTTATACTTAGGGAACACTGGTGTCTATCATTTTTGGATGGATGGTAGTAAATGTAAGCCCTTGAAAATCTGTGAAAAGGGAGTGTGAAAACGTGGAAATGTAGTCGTATAATGAATTTGTAGAGAACTTGAGCATACGTACAAGGCATGCATGGAGAAAACAGGGTAGGTGGGGTGAAAGGGTAGATCAGCTGGGCCAAGATTTCGTGCGGAGAGTCCAGCATGATAATGCCCCACCATTACACAGCGTAAGAAGCAGTGGAACGCCAGGCGAACATGGGCAGTGTGGAGTTTCCCTTTCGCCGGAGTAGTTTCAGGCTGATGAGAGACATAACTGCCGCTGATGGCGGTCCATTTCCTTCAGAGTCCGGCTTTATTTTTGTATTCATTTATTTCCTAACGAAAGACTGGTTGAGCTCATGCTGGAACTTTCCATAGCCCCTCCGCCTGATCATAATTTTTTGTCGCAACTGCTTCAGTTGGTCTGTTTTTCCTTGGAAAAGCTGGGAATGTGAATCCGTTCATGCACATAGGTAATTCAGAACAAAGATGTTCTCGAGTTTCACTCAAGATATCCTAGATGGATGAGAAGAAGGCAACAGGTGCATTGAATGTATTATCCCTACCAACGGTTCTCGGTTCTAAGGGCCGACTTCCGGATAAGAATGCATTGTCCTGGTCAACCAATTTGAAGATGTTACATTTGATGTCCTATCAGAAAAGTTTGTTAGTTCACTAGTAGTTATTTATGTTTCCGAGGCTCATTGGTTTTTGGATCAGAGAATTGGTGGGAAAGTGACCAATATGCCGTTCGTACCTCGTTGGTTTGGGTCACTCCTGGTCTCTTAGACAACTGAGGGCATTCGAAATTAGGGTTGTATACCTAACGCTTACAGGGAATTGCTGCCAGTCTAAGATCTTTTGATCACAACTTTCCAGATACCGACTCATTAGGATGGTTGCTACCAATAGAAAACGAAAGGGCCGTGCAGGCTTCAGAGGAATCTATACAAGTAAGAGGGGTCACTTAAGCGTATCTTTGGATGGGAAAGACCGGATAGTAGGGAATCGCTGTAGTCAAACCTTGGCGTTCCACCAACTGAAGCCGCTCAGCAAGCGGTTTCCAAAAGGTACAGAATTTAAATTCTAGTGCAATCCCATTATGGGGAGATAATTAACCGCAGATACCCTGTGCCTGTGCAGATGCGGTAGGAGAAAACAGTCTTGTTCGATGGTACTTGCCTCGTCATGCAGTACTGAATCCGAGGAAGCCTGATAAGCTTAGCGTAGCTTTTGACTGTGATACATTTTATCAAGGAGAGTCATTTAACAAGCAATTAATACTTGGTCTGAATTTGGCAACTTATTCAATTTGCGTGCTTCTTCGACTTCACCAGACGCCGGTTGCTATATCAGCTGATATTGAAGATGTTTCTGCAAGTTAAATTTCCGGCAGTGCACTAGGATCCTGTTAGGTTGCCTTGGTAACCAGAAGGGGAAATGTGTCGAATAAGGAGATATAAAGTAACTGTGCATCCGTATGGGGCCCTTCTTATTCGTTTTACGCTAGTTTTATTTTGGAGAACGCGACCATCTTATTCGGCCATCAGTTTTCAGTCGTGCTATTTCATAATGTCGCTCGATGGTTATCTCGACGATTACCTGACGTCTGTGGACAATTCCACGGAAATGGTCACCACAGCGAACGACTTGTGTAGTATGTTGAATTTAGGATGATATCGAAATACCCGGTGGTATTGAAGGCGATTTCTGTCAGCGAACCAATTTCCGCTGTCAAACTTCTTGACGCGGCGTGCTTGCCACTAGTCAGAACGGCGGGTATGGAATGAGAAATAGAATAAACATTAGGATATCAAACCCTTGCTACGGACCCACTTGTTTCTAAAAGACTCGTGCTGCCAAAATTAGCTGAAAATCAAAATATCCTGGATTGAGGTGTTTCTTACGTGCTGCCGGTAAAACAGTTATTCTAGAGGCTATGAAGAGCAAGATCAGGCTAAAATTAGCTCTTAGAGGGCCGCTTCGGGCGGGATTGGTCTCGGGCTTTTGGATGCTTGAACAGATAAGACGTTACCTATATCATGATGGTACCTACACACCGCTGGGAACCGAGGAGTCACGGCCGCGCTCTGTGTATTCTGTGATGCGCCCGCAAGTTGGATAAGGTGTAGCGTCTTATCTGTGGTTTGTTTCCGGGAGGTCACCGCATGCATTGGTTATAGCCAAATCTTGTGTTGTCCTGGTAAAATCCGTCGCTATTCCTACGTCGGAACTAAGAGCAGCTGTGCTGGTGGTGGAAAGGGCCGGAAAAGTTAAAAGGGGTTGCAAGTTACGGTTACGGATAATATTTTCTGGACGTACTGTTTGATTGTTTTATACTATATACGTGGCGAGAAAACCAGTTTTTCTACCTCTATGACTAGTCGATTCTCAAACATAAGAGAGCTACTGACTCCAGCAATGACGGTAGAAAACCGCTGGAGGGCTGGCCAGTGTATTGCGGTGACGAAGAAAGCCGGGGGATAGCTTTTTAGGCTGAGGTGAGCGCCGTCAAGCCGAATCGTGGGGATTTCCGTGTTTCTGTATAAGGATTTCGCAAGACCCCATTTAGAATACTGCATTAGGCTTCATCCCCATTCTTAAAAAAATAAGGACTGTTTGGAGGTGCAACGAATATTCACACGCACGACTGAAGATTGAAGACAGAAGACCTACGAACAGAGATTGACTGACTTGTGCTTGTTCTCATTGAAACGTCCGTCGTTTTGGGGCAATGTGATCATAACCTGCAAGATAGTGAAAGGTCTAAATGGAATTCGTCTCCGCAATGATCTATTTCCAGAAACAGGAAAAACTGAAAGAAACTGAATAAACGTCGCTCGCGGCTGGCAGCTAAAGCGCATTTTTTGAGCAACAGAATGGCTGTAGCGGGACATAGATATGTTCTCCCGGATCCCTTGTTTGACCGAACGTTGACCGCACAGAGCAGCTCCCATTTGTACGTTGATCACTCAGGCTCCAGCTCTCACCACTCCCGACTGTCTGTTCGATGAACCGGATAAGTGTCTGGGTTGTCAGTATTGCAGTCGTGCAGGGCAGAGTAAGGGTGAGGCACAAGTGGTCACAACGTTTAAGGTGAAGCAAACGTAATACGAGATCCGTGTTAAGACAGTCCATCTTACATGGTAAACGGGTAGAAATATTTGGCTACCGGAGCAACTGAGACACAATGTCAAGATATTTATGGCAGCATTAGTCTGTAATTAGGATGAAATGAGTTAGTATGTCTACGTTCCAGAGTCGAGTCCTTTTTCTACTGACAGTGCAAGCCCGTTTAGAACTACCATAAAGTAGCTGTTTTCTCTTAGCGGGGTGAGATGAGTAGTTCTTTCTCCACCATTTCCTTGTAGCGGAAAAGGGGTAGTTGGATTGCAAAGGATAACGCAAAGATGATAACACTGGCAGAGGTGGATAAAAATTTCCGTGCATACCATCGGAAGAACTCCGGACTTTGGTATGATTTCTCGGGCCATTTCTGCCCAGTACCAACTGGACTAAATGGAATTAAACTGAACGTGTCTTCTGAAGCTATCCATAGCAAGCATCATTTCCGGTGCAACACACCAATCCTCCGAATGAGTTGTTTCCACTGCATTCTTTAGTTAACTAATGTTATTCTAGCACTATTACCTTAGTCAGAAAATCCCCTTGGTCAGAAAAATCGGGAGTTCGTATCCATTTTTTCCGATATCCTCTCAAACTTTAGTTAAACGGTCTGTCACTGTGCATTGAGAAGGTTATCGATGTGTTTATTTTACGACTGGGTAAACTGCAAGTGGTTGTTCAACTGTCACCGTTGATTCGGGTTTCTTCCTTTCACTACTTCCTTTTAACTCATCAAATAAAATGTGACACACTGGATAGGTTTGCTTGCTTCACGCGTTTAGAGTGGTTTGTCTAAACCCAAATGTAAGCATGCCAAATTGGCCGCCCATCGTGGGTAAATAGCTGAATACTCAGGTGCTCTCAGTTGAGGGCAGCCAACACCGTCACCCACTACCCTTAATGCCTGAATGCATTACACCCCGACACATTCTCTGAAGAAGCTCAAGGGTGGACCAACAACAGTAGACCTGGGCTTCTTTCTTCACAGACTCTACCCAAAACTCACCAATTAGCATCTCCGGCTTTTCTTCTTTTGCTGAGATCATGAACTCGTCCAATTCACTCCCAGCGTAAAGCCCACCATCTAGTCTATATCTTAGTAAACTAGCTGTGGTGCCACATTTAACCCAGACCCTAACCCCACGTGCATCTAGTGGTGTATCTGGGGCCAGCTACACAGCATCCACCCGCATTACTAATACTACTAGTACTCGTGCAAAAACGCAGCCTCCTGCTGTCGGACCTAACGCATGTCACGTCTGCCTTGCACCACAACCTCCTGCCGAGACAATTCCACACTACTACCAACCATCGTCGGATACATTTCTTGCAACGACTATTATATCAGTGGGCTGCATTTCCTAGAGTTGGTTTTCCGTGTATCACAAATGACACAGCGGTCTTCTCAACACCACACTATCAACAATCAAGGGTAGGTAAGCCCACCTCTCTCAGTAACGCAGTTCGCAATAAACCCACCGCTAACATCCTCACTAACTCACTCCAATCACCGGTTCTTTCCATCAGTCACAGCTTGCCTTTCGCCTCCTCTATGCAGCCTTGTTGCCCCAAGCACGTCAAGACACCGTACCACCGACCTAAATGCTCGGCCCAGAGGCCGCCCATATTCGCCAATCTTCAGTGTTAGGTATCAGTATTCTAATTACACTAAAGTCTTCATGGCGAGCCTTGACTTTAAGCTTCCTACTTGTCACTTGTCCTTTCGTTACCCAAGCACGCGCCAAACCACAATGCGTATATCCGTTCAAATAGCTTTGGGTCTGTTTTTATACTGCTGTCTTGCTTTTCCTACTACTGTTCAACCCCGATCCTAACTAAATAAGTTACGTGTGCCATACCTATCGGTTTATGTGAATAACTACTACTTCCTCCTGATCACAGAAACCTGGCTGTCTGAAAATTCTTCGGATTTCGATGCCGCCTTAGTTGGTTGCCGTATTTTCAGAAAAGGCTGACAAGCAATTCGTAAGGAGGCTGCCTTGTGCACGCAAGGAAAACCGTTCCAGCCTCAACGTACAATTGACCTACTTCTGATGACCTTCACACTCCCGTTTGCCTTATTTTGGTAGTCATTCGTCAAGAACCTTTGCTGCGGTCTATTTAACTCGATGCTATTATGAGAAATAAACCGTACTGATTGCAGGCTACGCAGTCAAATGATTCCCGTAGAGCCATCCGAAATGTATCCAATTTGCCAGTGCTCCAAAAGCGAGTGCGGTTTGGGTGTGATTCTTAGCAACTCATCAGTTGGATCCAGTGCACCAAATATTTCCTTAACCATTTCTGGTCCTAATAAACATCTAGTTACGCACTATTCAGTTTCGCAAATCCATGAAGGTGCCGTATTGCTGGGGACAAAGGTCCACAAAGATCCGGCATTCAGTATTGTCCAATGCAGTATCAGGTAGATTTACGTAGTCCTAATAATGAGAAAATGATGGTCGAAGTGAAAACGGCAGACAATGTGAAATCTCCACTTAGTTTGCCTGGACGTAACAGGTCGATAAATATTGTTACAAATCGCTGGATCCTCCCATTGAGACAAGAATATGCAGGTGCCGATTTGTACTGTCGTGCCGAACCCAGTGTACCTAAAATGCACCGCAGGAATGAGGCATTCATAAACTGGCTAGACACTCAGTTCAATAAAATTCGGCGAAATCGTTTAAGCCGACGATCTTCTGCAATGGAAATCTGCATTGCTTCAGAACTGCGAATGATCACTATCGATCCAGAGCCTCTTACGTGGTTAGATGATGGAAGAGTTGGCCTAGTTGAATCTTATACGAACCAGATAATAACTTGCACAGCATCCGGCGAGAACAATACGAAGACGGAGATCAAAGTATTCCCTATTCTCCCGGGAAAAGCAGAATCGGCGTATGTCTTGGGCCTAAATGGAACGGATGAATGGTTGAACAAAGAGAACTATCCGCTACGTTGGCATAATTATTCTCGGAATGGGATGGCCAGAATTTTCATTCCATCAAAAGGATTGACCTCAGAGGAATATTTATTAATATGTACTGTCGAGCCTGAATCTCAAAATCAAGTAAGTATTTGTAAGATTGGCATAGAACAGAATACACACATAACTGATGAGGATTATCAGATATTAGAGTAACCGAACAAGTGAACAACGAAATAGCAGTCTTACCCAACTTTCACTATATAATGACATTGATTGCCGTCATGATTGGCCAGTGAATTGATTAGTTTGTCTTTGGCACACCCGACAGCCTTGGATGAAAACGAGCGGCTGGTTGAAGTTGGCCTATTTCCTTTCATGTTTCCATTCACTTGTCTTCCGAAATGATTGGACCGAGTGACAATTTCCCACTTTAAGCCACATGAAGCAACGAATGAAGAAGCATCTTGCAGAAGGATTTACAAATTTTTCTAAAAACACTCAGCTAATCACGAGCCCCGAATTCACCTAACAGATTGTGAAGTTGTGCATTTCTGCACACTTCAATTGTTTTGTACTTGTATGAGGAGCCAGACGTTGTGTAGAATGGGAAATCTTTTTACGTACTATGCATCCAAAAGTCGAATCCACGAGCCGAAATAGAACCGACGAAATTCCACTTGTCGGGAATTCGTTCTGCCTCTGAGCTGCCGCGAACAAGACGAGGCTATTGAAGTTAGGATAACCATTTCAGTTGGTGTGTGTCATTGGAATAGCGGTTCACATAACATGGGATATTCAGTTATGCAACATGTGTTCAATAGCTTTATCCACAATAGCTGAGAGGTAGAGCATTTGCCCGGCAAGCAGAAGGTGGCCGGCTCGACTCCGGCAAGCGTCTTCGAAGTTTGCATGCATTTACGTTTATCGATTACCCGGCATCTGTGGTGAAACCCAAGTCATCCACATAAAGAAAACCTCTATCAGAAATATTCATTCTTGTTATCGAATGTCATCTAATATATCGTTTCTATCTCCAATGAGCCGGTAGAAGGCGTTCAAAGTGCAAATACGATAGAGTCCTCTACCGGACTCCGATGCCGCAATTGAATAAGGCCCCGAGTCGACAGAATAGAGAAAACTGGAGCCAACAATCAGAAGGGAGAATAGTATGGTGCCTATCGTGGCAACCGCTTACGGTCGATACAACAAAACGCCGTTGATATGACTGCAAAATGAAGTTTGTGTTCATTCAACTCCCAAGAGGTCTCTTATGCTGGCAGCAAGCCTTGTTTAACGACGGCCGTCAAGTGCTCTTCCCACAATTCTACCAATTATACTCACTTATACTCACTCAACCGAGTTTCGAACTCGGTTGAGGCTCGTTCAGGCCGATTAGGTGTGATAAAACGATCCACTGAAACTGGAATTGCCACAATTGGATCATTTCAAAACTCATCGCGAATGCGAACAATGTCAATTGATATCATCACATTGACATTTGAAGTTGGCAACACAGAATGGGTCACTTTGCTTCGCATTGCATCTTTCACATTGAGTCTGCAACTTGGCGTTGGGTGATGGCCTGCCTAACTCCAATGACACAACAGGATATACAACGTGGCTTATCTCAAGCCGTAGGCTAACGGAGACAGATTTGTGGTAGAACTGGTGGGTTTCCGACTAACAAGAGACTGATGTTGATATTGCAATGTGAAACATAAGGCCCGTCACAAAATCAAACGCTGATCGTTTGTACCGATCCTTTCATTCGAAATAGCCTTCCAGGGATAAAAATGAACCAAAACATTAGTCATCTGTTCCCTACGAATGGCTCTGTTTTCCTGCAATCTGCACTCGGTTGCACAAATCTAAAATTAGCAACTCAGAGGATTAGACGATATTGGCGGAACACGAAAGAGCTTCCGTTAAAAATGACATTTGTCACATTCATCTAGACAGGAAATATTTATCGCATTCGGTCAAAGTTGCACGAGGACTTCGTGGCTTATAAATGATATCCGCCCAGTGAAACAGAAACTTGGAATTGAGGAGAACGCTCAAATTTTTTTTAGTTTTTATTGCAGCCTCGTTGCTAGATTTAATGCATCAACGTTTCGACTACCGTGGGCAGTCTTTCTCTTTCTAGGCACGTTTCACAATCAAAATCTGTGTTATCAACACTGCATCATTCATAATATACAAACCAATACATGGACCGTCGATTTTCCGACACACTTATTACGTCATTCGGTCCTCATGTTTCTTTAGTTTAATTTCATTAAAACAAAGAAAACTGTGATTTTTCCCTATCGACTATGTTTCACAGAACATTTGATCTGGAGAAGCTCCGTGTCGGGTGCTCTAGTCACTTTCCTCTTGTTGCTACCCGTACTGTTCAAATAGCTAAACTCTGTAAGTCGCTCGTAAATCCTCGTTACGCATTTGCCCGCAGGCTTCCTACACAGATATCATTCTCAGGGGAGGTAATTAGTGTAAAGTAAGTAATTGTGGTCGTGCATGGCCAACCGCGGATGAGTCTTTTGTCCCAAACGGCTTAGTTTCAATAAACTATTGCCGACCACTCCGATTTACTTAACGAGTATGACATTCGATTTAACTGTTCTTCTCAGGATTGCGTCTTATTCTGGGCGCCATGGGTAAGCTCTACTAGCGACTGGTAACAGGAATGGAACTGCTTTACAGCACTTCCACAACACCTTCCTAATGGGCCGGACATATAAACTACACTATCGTTCATCAAACCAATAACGGCCAGCGTTGATCACGGGTGCTCAAACGTCGAAACACTTTTCGCTTCAAATATAGATTGTTATTTCCAGCTGAACGGCACAGTTGGAAAGCTGTCCAAATTGAACCTCTCAGATGTGAAGTCGATGAATGAAACAATGGAACTGAAGTGAACCAACTGAAATACAATAATTTGTGAGAATCAAATCTATTTCCGCACTTCAGAATTACCGGTCACATTTTAAGTGATGGATGGCTGGTAAATGACAAATGCTGTTTGCTCAATTAAAATTATAATGTTCTTGTTTTAAGCTGAACTTGTCGGTATTAAGTGCACAACCAATTTTGTGATGATTAACTGCAATATTGGTATGGCGCCGGCGATGAATTAGCATTCGCTAGTCCGTCACTTATGATCTCTCACGATGTTTGTTAACGTAACCTACTGCACACAGGGAATCCAATTTCCAGCCCTCTGTTCGACGTGGCCTTCTTCCTGAAAAGTCATTTGCACTTTTGTTTCTTTAGTAGAAGAAGTAAATAGATTTATCCTATAAGATATCCATGGTCCCGGAATCGGATTTACATCTCATTATAGGATTGGCAGGTATAAATGTGCACTTTCTCCGATTTACCCTGCCTCGTTCTTTTGACTTCTAAATCAGAGGATCCGGTTAGATTTGCTGAGAACACCTTTTTCTTCCCTGTGAGCAGCCGCGAAATATCTGTAGCTCGATTAGCCCCTTCATCTATTCTATTGTGGATCTTTCTAATCTCGTTCTTATTTTGCGAGTACCACTCAAGATACCACAAAGAATTGCGACTCTGTGGATTGATCTGACGTCAGCATTAGGAGAAGTGAAAAGAACTGTTTGGCGCACTACTTAATCCCCAGATATTTATCCGCACACTCAACCGAATAGGGCAACGATCTTTTTTATAATGTATGTTATTTGCGCACAAAACGACACTTTGCGGACCAACTATAACCTTAATCTCTCTAGCTCCAGTTTTTGCATCTCAGGTGATCCGATTTCCAGTGAAATAGATCTGGCTGGTATTGGGATCGATTTGGACATGCAAGGAAAGCGTGCACCGTTGAACTGCATGCCTGTCAACAGTGTTTCTTCGGTGGTGTTATGTTTGTCAATAACGGTTGATAGAAAGATATTTTGTATTCGTCGTATCTAGGTATGCTCCCACTGACTGCAGTTCCCCTGAAGCCAAAAACGAATTCTGCTAGGAATTATCGCAATCACTGCGAAATATGCGTCCATTGGACATTGTGGTCGTTGCTGGTGGCCTTGAAGCCTATATTTGCATGAGCTGAATTGAACTTATTCAGCACTTGATTAGTGTGTGAATTTACATGCAAGTCAGCTGATGCAGTCCGATAGAGCTTCACGCTGGCCTACGTAGACCGGCAACCAATGGAAACCTTAAGAACAAGTGGTAGCGCAATCGAGATATTCCTCGAAAGTGATTGAACGGGACGTATTCCACCAATCGGACTATTTCCGATCTCGTATGTAAATCTATGAGCTGCAAATAGAACTTCAATTTGTTGTTTTTCACCTGTGGTCATCTTGTCGACTTCATTCGCTTAGATTGGATCAGAACCAAGTCTATACCTACGGATAGTTCAGATAATCTCGTTTCCGTAACCAAAAAATCCGTCAGTTTATTCCGAGTCCAAATTCTACAGTAAGTTTTCGTCGAGGACTGAGTACACCAAAGATGTCATCCACATAATGTTTACATAAGTAGAATGTTTGGATTGACGAATCGAGTGGCCCACGATCCAGCTTTGACATTGAAACTTTGGCTGGTAATGGAACCAGTGGAAACCCCATTTCTACCCTGTCCTTTTGGTCATAAATTTGATTGTTAAATTTAAACTGGGCATCGAAGGTGTACAAGAGCACTGGAAATGAGTTCGCTCGCCAACTTGAGTTTTCTTAATTTGAATACCTCAGATCTGTTTCCATTTCATAAAAAAGCGACACGGTGGCGTGTCGAAACTGCTGAGGCCTCAGTCTGTTACAAGCTGTTTGCAAAACCTTACCCTGCCTCGTATTGGAGCGCTTCTCTGAACTGAAACATGCACACATTCGCCCCAACCGGGGCGTTTCAACCCGAGTCGTGGATGCATTGACCATATATTCAACTATCAGGCGATTCTGAAATACTGAGGCAAATTCCAATACCCAGTGTTCGCATGCACCCCAAAACGTTCCCGTCGCACTTGATCCAAAATATAGTGTTTCCAGATGGCGTCGAATCCACCATGATCAATCCAATAAAGTCGAACTATCAACGTTCCGGAATAAAAGCACGTATCCGGGCGAAGAGTATCTGCCATCCGATTAGAATTCTAAAGCACGACAGGAGTTCCCGGTATTTAAAATCTAGTTCATCTTTGTTGTATAGCAACTTAAGTATGTTGAAGTAGCAAATGACGCAGTCTTATTTGAGATTGAACTGAAGAATCTACAGGCGGCACTTAATCAGGTTGATGATTGCGCTTCGTGGATTAGTCTTAAAATCAGCATGGCCAAAGCCAAGGTGCTCATCATACCTATCAGTCGTGAAAACTGATTTTCACAACTAGGTGATCAAAAAAACAGAATTTGTCGCCGATTGCAACTGCTATGGTACAACCAATCTATGAGACGGATGTCAAATAGCTTACCAAGGCCAAGTGAATCGCCTTCACACGAGTCGATGAAACGAGATTAGTCTGGAATCGCGTCGCCCCGAAGATATTGTTCTGAACTCAGAGCATCACCTATTAAACAACTTCTGTTAATTAGATTCGGACGTGATCACGAAAATGGAATCATTACATGCTTGCCCTATACGATTTCTTCCTGGTGAGTTTTGTCACGTTCATGGATTTCATTCATGAAATCACTTGGGGTCAAATGACAAAGCGGCATTTCCAACAGCGTTCGGCGATTTTGTTCCAAGTTCCTCCTCACAGCTTCATGCAACCGAATGTAGATCGCGGAATACCAGAGTCATTCAAGGTGAACGGATGAGTGATATTTTTATTCATAGTCATCTACAAACATCTCGAGTGCGCAATTCTCTCATCTCTCCTTAGTATTTGACTTGCTGATTCCAAATCGAGTGAGCTGAATCTTTTTCAAGGCAATCAATAAATAGTGCGGTGGTGGGTAAAACATCTTTATCATTCGGCATTTTCACTGAGGTTGCAAACAACGCACGCATGACCGTTGGACTTTCTTCCAACCACATGGCTATTCGGTCGATTTCCCTACTGTTCAAAATTTTACTTAGAGATCCACCTCCTGGATGACTTTCATACCAAAGTTCGTCTGCGTGTATTCAGTTTTACGCTGTCTCATACTTCACATCATTATGTTTTGGAACGACACACCAATCTTCGTCATCCTCAAAAGTCTTCACAACTCACTTGCGTAAGCATTTGTGAACACCATTGTACCCCGCGCAACAACGAAAAGTCAATGGTCACACATTCGATGTGATACTAATTTAAACGACAGCATCAAGGCAAGATCGAACGAATGACCAGTGAAATGGAGAGCATAAAACCTGAGATCACATTGTCCACGGCTTTGATAAGGCATATGCTTTCCATTAATTGAAAATCTGGACTCGGAGAGAGTTATCTGCTTCTTAATACAGAAGAAAGTGAACATTCAGTTTGCCCTTCAATNGAGAGAACGTTTCACTAACTGAAACGCTTGGTCTAGGCTACTGTTACCCCCTGGATTATAGCACAATTAAAGCTGGGTGGCAAGGAATACTCTCGTGCTGCAATCGCGTGGGTCTCACGGTAAAGACTGTTGATCAGTAGTGTTCATAGCCGTTACAATTAAGAGATTGACTATTTTAGGGAATATTCATTATTTATTTTGAATTTCCGAAGGACTTATCGTGCAATGTGGACATCCAATTTGCCACTGAAAATCACGATGGCACTGTAGAGCTGTTTCATCCTAGTTAGAAATCACCAGAAGTGCATATGAAATTGATGACTAAATTGGGTTTCGCATCCCATTGTAGGATGGGTAGCGATAAGCGAGCACTTGCTCCGAATTGCCCTGTCTTGCCGGTGTGACTTTTGAATCAAACGAACCGGTTAGGTTTTCAGAGAAAATCCCGTTCTACCTTGACTGCAGACGCGAAATACCTATCGCCCGAATTCTCCCAACATTTTTCTAATGGGACCCTTTCCATTTCCGTTAACGGTTTACAGATTTTCCATGAATGTAATTCATGAACGTGACAAACCTGACTAGGAAGAAATGGCGTAGGGTAAGCATTTGATGATCACTCCATTATGGTCACGTTAGAATCTAATCAGTAGACGTTGTTTGAGAGGTAATACTTTGAGTTCAGAGCAAGATCTATGGGAGTCACGAAACCAGCATAATCCCATCTCATCCATATAGATTGCTTCGGGCTCGTGTGAAGCGAGTCGGTTGGTATCGGTGAGCCATTTGACATCCGTCTCATAGAGTGGTTGTACCAAAGCACTTGCAATAGGGGACAAATTCTGCCTTTTGATCACTTAGCTGTGAAGATCGCTCTTCACGACTGAAGGGTATTACGAGCATCTTGGTTTCGGCCATACTGGTTTCACGATCACTCCATGGAGCGTATTCATCAGCCTGAATAATGTCGCTTGTAAAATATTCAGTTCCCTCCGGCATAAGATTGCGTCCTTTGTCAATTCAGCGTACGTAAGTAGATATTCAACAAAGTCGAACTAGATTTTAAATACCGGGAACTCCTGCCGTGCTGTAGACTTCTAATCGGATGGTAGACACTCTTCGCCCGGACACGTGCTTTTATTCCGGAACGATAATAACACAATTTAATTAGATTGATCATAGTGGATTCGACGCAACCTGTAAACACTGCATGCGGGGCGTTGGAATTTGTCTCAGTATTTCAAAATCGCCTGATGGTTTAATATATGGTCAATACATCCACGGCCTGGGTTGAAACCCACCGGTTGGGGCGAATGTGTGCATGTTTCAGTTCAGAGAAGCGCTCCAATACGAGGAAGGGTAAGATTTTACAAACAGCTTCTAACAGACTGAGGCCTCAGCAGTTTCGACACACTGTCACGATACCTTTTATGAAATGGAAACAGAACCGAGGCATTCATATCGAGAAAACGCAAGTTAGCGAACAAATTCGTTCTCAGGGATTCACATTCATGCGAATACACCGCAATATAAGAAGGATTTTTAAGAAGGTATTGGATTCGTCAGATTATAATATGGGTGTGGAAGGGATTTGCGGTATTACTTGCACAATTCGAATACAAATGAATGTGTTGTGCTAATTGTTTTGCGATTTAGGATTTGCATTGAGATGGAGGATGAGCCAACGTTTGTAATACCCTTCAGTCGTGAAGATCGATCTTCACAGCTAAGTGATCAAAAAGCAGAATTTTTCCCCTATTGCAAGTGCTTCGGTTAAACCACCCTATCAAACTGATGTCAAATGGCTTAACGATCTCAAGTGAATCGTCTTCATACGATCCCGAAAAACTCGATGTCGATAGAGCGAGTTTAGTCTGGTATCGCGTCTCCCCGTAGAACGTGCTTTGAATTCAAACTATCACCTATTAAACAATGTCTACTAATTAGTTTCCAACGTGATCACAAATATGACACTAATACAAGCTTCCTCTACACCATTTCGTCCTAGTCAGTTTTGTCACGTTTATGGAATTTATTCATGGAATCACTTAAAAACAAATGACGAAACGATATTTCAAACAACATTCGGCTTTTTGTTCCAAGTTTTTGTCTCTAGTTTCATGTAACCGAGTGTTGATTTGCAGAATAGTAGAACCGTTCAGGACGATCATTTGACTAATATTTTGATACATAGTCATCTACAAACATCCCGAGGACCTAGCGCTGCCGTCTCTCCTTAGTATTTGACTTGCTGATTCCAAATCGAGTGAGCTGAATCTTTTTCAGGACAATCAATAAACAGTGCGGTGGTGGGTAAAACATCTTTATCATTCGGCATTTTCACTGAGGTTGCAAACAATGCACGCATGACCGTTGGACTTTCTTCTAACCACATGGCTATTCGGTCGATTTCCCTACTGTTCGAAATTTTACTTAGAGATCCACCTCCTGGATGACTTTCATACCAAAGTTCGTCTGCGTGTATTCAGTCGTACGCTGTCTCATACTTCACATCATTATGTTTTGGAACGACACACCAATCTTCGTCATCTTCAAAAGTCTTCACAACTCGCTTGCGTAAGCATTCGTGAACACCATTGTACCCCCGCGCAACAACGAAAAGTCAATGGTCACACATTCGATGTGACACTATTTTAAACGACAGCATCAAGGCAAGATCGAATGAATGACCAGTGAAATGGAGAGCATAAAACCTGAGATCACATTGTCCACGGCTTTGATAAGGCATATGCTTTCCATTAATTGAAAATCTGGACTCGGAGAGAGTTATCTGCTTCTTAATACAGAAGAAAGTGAACATTCAGTTTGCCCTTCAATGCCTGCTTATAACGGAGGACGTCAGGATGTACACCGAAGCTCATTGATTCACCATGGCAAACCACTTACTTAACACACGCTCAGCTGAACGGGGGACAAAATATAAGCCAACGGTTTTCATCAAGCGTCGATAACTGTTGCTTAGACTACTGTCACAGTGTCCAGGAGCGAGAGAGATTTGCCACAGTCGCTTGTTCTCAAATCCAACTTACAAGTTCGCAATTTCCACTTTGTAGTTTCTCGTTTCAATGTTATTTTTTCTGCATTCAATCTTGAAATGGCATAGAAATCGTGTTCGGGTTCATTTACAAGTCATCCCTTCATGTATTATTTTGACAGAAACATCCTTAGAGAAAAAGGTTTGAACTAATTGCAATCGTGAAATTTCCACTCCTCTCGTTCGTGAAACATCAACGTTCTCATTGGCTAGTTTGTAAATGTGTCCATGGCAAAACTGTGCCGCACTGTCATAGAATTTTCACACAGGCTCATCACCGGGATAGAAAATACTCGAGACAGTGAATTACAGTCGCATCTCTTTACATTGCCTGATTGAACGCATTAGAGAATATCAGGGCAGTGGCGACCCTGCACGCAGTACCCATGGTTCTGTTTTTGTCTTGGCTTAAAGTTGACCAGCGGAATCACTATACTGACCGTTTTTGCCCCTGCTCACTAGTTGCCCATTGTTCTGGATCTGTGACCAACATCTCACATGATCAAGGAATAGTAACAACTGAATCAATTACTAACAAAACGGATTCTCCCCGTTTCAAGCCTCCTGCTAGGAATGAGCTCGAAATTTTCCAACCACTTAGATTCACGTCGATGGAGTCTGTGGGCACCGTTTCAGCTTAGAACCTGGAAGAATGCTTCTCCACAACGATCCTGTTCAGAACTCAAACCAACCAGCGGCAGCTTGCTGTCGCCCGACCCGTTACCACACTTGACTAAAAGAGAACGTGTTTGTGTCCCTCGAAGTCACACGGTCACGGTTGTCATTTTCGTCTGTAGACCCCTTCTGCGTTTTGTCCCCTCGTAGCGATCGGGCATGCCTATTCCGCCAGACTCACGCGCGAAGCACACAACAAAATCGTCTGTACAGATCCACCCACCACCAAGTAACTGATTCGAAGCAGGCAGTGCGCCCTTTAACTGACTGGGCTACAATTCTGTCATCGTTATTTCGTTGTCTTCTTGTTGGATGTTTCGTTTGATTTTGGTCAGCGTTTACCGTCACAACTGGTCGGAAATATTGCAGTTTTAAATCTTTATTGTTTCTCACCATGGACTGGGATCACGCACGCATCTTGACAAACCGTGACCGTGTTTCAGCCAATTTCCTGAGTAACCTGTCCTGATGTGCTCTGGTCATTCCTCAATGCTTTCTTCTATGCAACGCAATGCAATGTAGTCAATTATCGTACTTAGCATCTGGTTATCCATTCACACCCAATGATCAGAATAATTCGTACCGCAACCGTTCTGACCTCCCTTATTTATTTTTACGCTCTTTTGAAATAGATACGGATTACTGAAAACGCACCTACACGTCAAACTGTCTACTAACCGTAATGATTAGGAATTCCGGATCTAACATCAACTGAATACAATTCATTTAACAGCGGCTAATATTAACTTGATCTTACCATTAAATTGACTACCAGAGATGGTAAGCAGCCTGCATTAATTGATCACAGGTGACGAAATCGAACAAGTGAGCAGCGAAAGACAACGAGGTTTATCTTATCCTATAAGTTTTATTTTTTGCTAAAACAGAATGAATACAATACATTGCGATGCAATGCATCACAATAGAATAAGATACAACATACCAAATGTACTCGAACATCTGGTCGTCTTATTATGTGAGGTAAATAAATGCAAACGAAACACTTGAGAAATAAAAGCTTCCGAAATTCATCATTGTCTTCACATGCGGCACCATCTCAGTGAGATCCCCCTTTTCCGTTGGATGACGACAGTAAAGAAAACGATGGCTGTAATGATGAGGATTACACCGGACCATATTGATAAATCGCTTATTGCGATCACATTTTGTGAAACAATTCGAAGAAGAATCGTCTGAAACAAGTATATTTAGAAGTACCATGAGAAATCATAAGTGACGGACTAGCGGATGCTAATTAATCACAGGCCGAATACCAATTTCACAGATAATTTTCATAAAATAGTTTGTGCACTTCATATCGAAAAAATCAACATAAAACCAAAAAATTTATTGGTGCTATGATCCATGTGGGAACAGTAGTGTAGACCAAGAGTTTCAGTTGGTGAAACATTCTCTCGCCGCGTGTTAGCAGATCTCAAGCTAGTGTGTAATCTCAGCGTGAGTTTTATGGACCATCACCCAGCACTACATGAAAGAAATGTTCTGTGAAACATAGTCGATAGGGAAAAATCACAGTTTTCTTTGTTTTAATGAAATTAAACTAAAGAAACATGAGGACCGAATGACGTAATAAGTGTGTCGGAAAATCGACGGTCCATGTATTGGTTTGTATATTATGAATGATGCAGTGTTGATAACACAGATTTTGATTGTGAAACGTGCCTAGAAAGAGAAAGACTGCCCACGGTAGTCGAAACGTTGATGCATTAAATCTAGCAACGAGGCTGCAATAAAAACTAAAAAAAATTTGAGCGTTCTCCTCAATTCCAAGTTTCTGTTTCACTGGGCGGATATCATTTATAAGCCACGAAGTCCTCGTGCAACTTTGACCGAATGCGATAAATATTTCCTGTCTAGATGAATGTGACAAATGTCATTTTTAACGGAAGCTCTTTCGTGTTCCGCCAATATCGTCTAATCCTCTGAGTTGCTAATTTTAGATTTGTGCAACCGAGTGCAGATTGCAGGAAAACAGAGCCATTCGTAGGGAACAGATGACTAATGTTTTGGTTCATTTTTATCCCTGGAAGGCTATTTCGAATGAAAGGATCGGTACAAACGATCAGCGTTTGATTTTGTGACGGGCCTTATGTTTCACATTGCAATATCAACATCAGTCTCTTGTTAGTCGGAAACCCACCAGTTCTACCACAAATCTGTCTCCGTTAGCCTACGGCTTGAGATAAGCCACGTTGTATATCCTGTTGTGTCATTGGAGTTAGGCAGGCCATCACCCAACGCCAAGTTGCAGACTCAATGTGAAAGATGCAATGCGAAGCAAAGTGACCCATTCTGTGTTGCCAACTTCAAATGTCAATGTGATGATATCAATTGACATTGTTCGCATTCGCGATGAGTTTTGAAATGATCCAATTGTGGCAATTCCAGTTTCAGTGGATCGTTTTATCACACCTAATCGGCCTGAACGAGCCTCAACCGAGTTCGAAACTCGGTTGAGTGAGTATAAGTGAGTATAATNTTATTTCGTTGTCTTCTTGTTGGATGTTTCGTTTGATTTTGGTCAGCGTTTACCGTCACAACTGGTCGGAAATATTGCAGTTTTAAATCTTTATTGTTTCTCACCATGGACTGGGATCACGCACGCATCTTGACAAACCGTGACCGTGTTTCAGCCAATTTCCTGGCAGTCAGCTAGCGCACTGAGTATTTGGTTATCCATTAACATCCAATAATCAGATAAATTTGTATCGCAGCGGTTCTGACTTCCAAACACCAGTTTATGTAAAGCATCCTTAGTTTATTTATCACGCTCTATTGAAATAGATATGAATAATTGAAAACTCACTTACACTTCATACTATCTACTACCTTTAATGATTATGAATTCTTCATCTAGCATCAGTTAATGCGACTCATTTGAAAACAACTGATATTAACATGATCTTACCCTTTAGTTAACTACCAGACATGGTAGCGATGTTTGTTGCACTATCTTTTAATCGATTGTGTCTAACTGGCCATCACATATTCAGGAAATGCGTGACAAGAAGCCTGCGTCAGATGATCACATGAGACCAAATCAAATGAACGAGCAGCGAAGGACAACGAAGTTCATCTTATCCCATAATTTTTATTCTTTGCTAAGAACAGGATGAATACAATACAATATAGTGTAATACATTACAATACAATACACCAAATGTACTCGTACATCTGGTCATATTACCATATGAGGTAAATAAATACAAAATGAAAAATTCGAGAAATAAGAGCTTCCGAAATTCATCCATGTCTTCACATGCGGCACCATCTCAGTGAGATCTCCACCGTCCGTTGGATGAAGACGGTAAACAAAACGATGGCTGCAATGACGATGATTGCACTGGACCATATTGATAAATTGCCTTTTGCGATCCCGTTTTGTGAAACAATTCGAAGTAGAATTGTCTGAAATAAGTACATTTTCGAGCATCGTGAGAGATTCTAACTGACAGACTAGCGATGCTAATTAATCACCGGTGCCATACCATTGCACGATAAGTCCTTCGGAAATTCAAAATAAATAATGAATATTCCCTAAAATAGTCAATCTCTTAGTTGGTACGGCTACAAACACTACTGATCAACAATTCTTACGATGAAACATATGCGATTGCGGTATGTGAGTATTCCTTGCCACCCAGATTTAATGGTGCAATACTCCAGGTGGGAACAGTAGTCTAGACCAAGCGTTTCAGTTAGTGAAACGTTCTCTCGCCGCGTGTTAGCAAATCTCATGCTAGTGTGTAATGTCAGCGAGAGTCTTACTGACCATCTCCCAGCAATATATGAAAGCGAAATTTCTGTGAAACAGAATCCTAGAGGAAATCATAGTTTGCTTGTTTTTAATGAATTAAACAAAAAAAAAACTCTGAGCAATCTCCCAACTTCCATGCTTTTGTTTCACTGGACGTACATCATCGCTAGGCCGCGAAATCCTCGTGCAACGTTGGCCGAATGCGATAAATATTTTCCGTCTAAATGAATGTGAAAAATGTCATTCTTAATGGCAGGTCTTTCGTGTTCCGCAGGTATCTTTTAGTGTTCCTAAACTCAAACCAACTAGAATAGTCTCGGGTGCTCATCTTTCCAAGTTCCAATTGGAGTCGACTGGGCGTAGATTTAGTTGTTTATGCTGGCGAGAATGCATCACCTATTGAACAACGCCCACTAATTAAATTCTAACGTGATCATAAATATGGCACCATTACAAGCTTCCCTTACACCATTTCTTCCTGGTCAGGTTTGTCACGTTTATGGATTTCATTCATGGAATCACATGTGAACAAATGACAAAGTGATAATTCCAACACACTTGGCTTCTTGTTAGTCGGAAACCCACCTGTTCTACCACAGATCTGTCCCATGTAGCCTAATCAATTCGACTTGTTCGAGGTTGAAAAGTATTTTGTGACTGGTTCCCAATCGAAGACGCGGAAATGGATCCAGTTTTCTATTGCACGAAATTAGCAGAACCATTGGAAATGTATTGTTTGTGATCTATTAAGTGAACATTTGGAACAACACCGCATGTGGGTTCAACGTTTAAGCAGGAGTTCATTTGGAGTTTTTAAACGGAGCACTTGATTATAACATGAACCCGCCCACAACGCTGTGGATTGTAGCTGAGCGGAAGCCCATCGGCCTGGATCAATTATTTCCCCGCATTGTATTCTGATTGAGTTCCTAGCTCGAATCAACCCCAACATGGAGGACCTCGGGAATAGCCAATCGGCCCTTGGAGCTATCATCGCCTATGCAAGTTTAGTGCTGAGAAATGTAGTAAATTGTGTTCTTATGCTACGGAAAACGTCTCCGTCAGCGAATAAATGCTACCGTACTCGCACGGGGCCGTGTTTCTTTATCGACAATTGATAATGACAAGCCACGACCATTGCAGCTTCTGATGTTGGCTGTGAGAGGCACACCCACTCCCTACCTTCAACATGAGGCAACTAGAGGTCAACCTGAAATTACGGACAAGGCTTGTGTGGGCGATCACATCAACTCACTTGTGGGCAACCGTACTGGAATTCGATTTTCTGCAGCACTACGAATTACTCGTTGGTTAACGTAGGCTGCAGCTGATCGATCGATCCTTTATCGAGAACTAGATTTTGCTCATGCCTGTATAGATGATTTATTAATCACGTCATCAGCCGTAGAAGAGCAGTCATATCATTTGACTCTACTGTTGCAATGTTTATCTTGTCATCGAACAGTGGTCACTCCCGATATCTGTGAATTCGACAAAATCCAGCTGACGCCCGTCGGCAACGAGATCACTCGAGAGGTCAGGATGAATTAATCACTATTCTCGATTTTGTCCTGCCTTCCTCAACCGTGGAGTTTCAAGCATTTGTCCAGTTAGTGAACTTTTATTGTTGCTTCATTCCACATGAGACTGAACAGTTTGCCTCCACGAACCGATTTACTTCTTGGCAAGCCACATAGAATAACGCTTACGAATGCCATATCAGTAGCGTTTTCAGAGATCTGGTTCGTATTAACCCAGACTGTACACATTGCGCACCTGAAATCGTCTGTCACGTGTAGATGTTTCCGATTTTTCTATCGGAGAGGTCTTGAAACAGTCAATTTCTGGGATTTGGCAACCACGGGATTTCCCTTTTAAGGTATTATTCCCACAGAAACGAAATACGGTGCTCCTGGTCGGGGATTTCTCGAAGCATGTAACAGATCGGTCCAGTTCTTACAACCATTAACCTTGCACCCACGTGTTCCAGTTCCAGTTGCTAGATCAAAATACCATTTATTCAAACGATAAAATAGACATCGAGTGTCAGTACAAGGCTGATCAAAAAAGAATAAGTTAGAGACCTATATTGGTGGGAAAAGCTTTCGAATACAAGAATGCCAGCACCGATTATAGGAGTCTTGTAAACCCAAATGCGGTCGTTTGATTGCACTTACACGAGCCAGTCCACAGTTCAAGATCCAATACTCTTTTCGCATGTTATCGACTAGCCACCTCGAACCACATTTTAGCTTACAGCGAGGCAGTCATTTGGTGGGCGTGCATATACCATGACCAGATCACTTTAATCTGATTAGTTTCAATGTGCGTTATATAATTGGAACCCTACAATCGAGCACGTTAGGCCTAATCTCCGAGTTGCTAACACAATTCTACCACCACAGTCTGCCAACGCCGGTCGAATACCACAAGTTCTCACACGTCTTCAGCCTTTCATGATCATCTTTCTGGGCTGTATGGCACCGCCGACCTCACCACTCCTTTGGTGCATAACTGGATGTCATGCCCACGCCGCAGATGCCCGAGATCGGTAAATGCCAATCGAGTTCCGTGTATGCGCAAAGACACTTGATTCGATACACGATCACCAGGTGAGATACAAATATCGAAGTAACTAAAACTTTCCACCTCAATCAGTTGTCTCCGTGCAAGAACATTTCAGTCAGTCAATTCGGGTATGTTGAGAAGAGGCTTTTGACATCAATCAAACGGTTTCGACTTTAAAATGGTAAGATGTGTTTCCGCTGCCATGCATCAATTAATGGGACATTACAAGCGACCACGAAGGTCAAAGTCCTGATCCAATTCAAATAGCCGCCATATTTAATTCGCCCACCCCATTCAAAACAGAGCAACCTTTGGTCTTTCTGGGGCATAGTAAAATACCGTCTCGCACCAACTTTACATCATTTACGTCTCCCCTCGGGCAGTCGATTTAAAATGGACACCAAAGGAAACCTAGTCATCAAACTGTCAAACCACGGTTGAGAATATCGAAATATATTTCTATGTCAGATCTGGTGTTGATACATTACAATAGTCAGCTCGACCTCCTTGTTACATCCGATTCAAGTGATTATGAATGGATGCAGATGCGTTTTACGCACATTTCTCGGTGCTAGCCACAATGTGAGAGGTTACTTGCCAGTCAGCTAGTCACAATGTTCCTACTTTGCACGTAGGCATATAGTTCGACTAGCACGGGTCAGTTGCCCGATTAATCAATTCACAGAGCTGTTTCGCTCTACCAGCTGGCAATAACCAACCGTCAACTTACGCTGCGCATAATTCGATTCGATACAGTTTTCGGATGTGCGAAGTTCGATTTGTAACATTCATCCCAACTTCACTTTGTAGGTAAAAGGGTAATGCTGAAACACTAATGTCCTCCATGTTGTCAACTTTTATCATGTTCGCTTACAGATCGTTGAAGGTTAGCAAGAACGTGGAAATCGGCTTCCTAACATCCAACACTCGCACTGAACCGACTGTATCCAACATGCGAATGGTCTTCCTTGATGTCTTTCTTTTTACTGCATCGAATTTAATAAAATGATCCACGCTGGAGGACCTGTGGAGAACGGGGCAGAGTATGGAAAGAACAATGCACGTAGCACGTGATCCGAAGGCGAAAACTTGAAACAACTGGAGGTGGATGAGCTTGTAGTGACATCTATCTTTCTGAGGAAATTGATTATTTTCCGATACCATTTCCTTCAAGATATCTGACACTTGATATCCATTCTGTGAAATCTGTTTGATTGCGTCTGTTTTATGGTACATGAGATTTGTACGTTTGCGCTCGTGCTGCTTATTTCGAAATTTCTCGCTTTCGAATCGCTTCGACCAAACGGAATCTCTCCGTTTTGATTTGCAATCTCGCGTATTGTCGTATCGGTGCTACGTCCACGCCAAGATATACACCATCCTACTCCCCCTTCCGATTGTTGGCTCCATTCTTCTCTATTCTGTCGACTCGGGGCCTTAGTCAAATGCGTCATCGGAGTCGGGTAAAAGACACTTTCGGAATCTCACTTCGAACGTCTTCTACAAGCTCATGGGAGATAGGAACCATATGAGATGACATACGATAACATGGATGATTATTTCTGATAGAAACCGTTCACATCCAACGGCTGGTTGCTAGTGACACCGAGTTTGTCTATGTGTAAACAACTTGGGCATCACCACAGGAGCCAGACAATTGATAAACGTAAATAACTAGAATGGGAAATTCCCTTAAGCACTATGCATGTAAACGTCGAAGTCACGAGCCGGAGTCGAACCGACCACCTTGTGCTTGCGGGCAAATGCTCTACTTCTGAGCTATTGCGGAAAAAGTTGTTTAACACATATTACATAAGTGAATATCTAGCGTTGTGTTAACCGCTGTTCCAATCAAACACCACCTGAACTAGTTTTGTTCACTTCATTAGCCTCGCCTTGTCAGGAAGGACATCTGCCCGACAAGAAGGTCGTCGGTTTGATTTCTGCTCGTTGAGTCAACTTTTGGATGCGTAGTACGTAAAAAGATTTCCCATTCTACATAATATCTGGCTCTTCATACCAGCACAAAACAACTGGATAATAAAGAAATGCACAACTTCACAATCTGTTAGGTGAATTCGGGGCTCGTGATTAGCTGAGTGTTTTTAGAAAAATTTGTAAATCCTTCTGCAAGATGCTTCTTCATTCGTTGCTTCATGTGGCTTAAAGTGGGAAATTGTCACTCGGTCCAATCATTTCGGAAGACAAGTAAATGGAAACATGAAAGGAAATAGGCCAACTTCAACCAGCCGCTCGTTTTCATCCAAGGCTGTCGGGTGTGCCAAAGACAAACTAATCAATTCACTGGCCAATCATGACGGCAATCAATGTCATTATATAGTGAAAGTTGGGTAAGACTGCTATTTCGTTGTTCACTTGTTCGGTTACTCTAATATCTGATAATCCTCATCAGTTTTGCGTGTATTCTGTTCTA
>LUCM01005530.1:0-39275 GCA_008360955.1 Fasciolopsis buskii
TTGTGTTATTGATGAAACTGACCAAGTTTCCTCGAAATCCCCTTTTAGCTTTTTTGAGAGACACAACTCAAAGCTACATACAGGGTGGAATTCCTTGGTGAGTTTGCCATACATAATATTATTGTGCCTCCTTTTACATAATCAATAACACAATACGAAATATCGATGATGTATCTCTGCGGATCCTGTCAACGATTTTGAGCACGGTGCTCATTTCCACATAACGTTTCAGTGTGTTCTGCATGATGGGTAACACCGATTTCTTGAGTGAAAGACAAACGTTTTTCGATTTGAAGTTGCATTCGACAGCCATTCTTATATATCTGTGCTTTTTCTTACTGTCGCTTATCCGTACAAAATGAGACCTATTTATTTTAACATTAGAATTAACAAATTGCCCAAGAAAAAATGAAAACGGCTACTGCGGAACATAAATAATCATCGATCGGTTTGGATGTGTGCTGTGTTCTTTTTCCCGTCATTGATCTGAATTTTATCGCCCACAGAACAACTCGTTGCTCGAGGACACGAACGGTGTTACCAAGTTGATACAGTGCCTCAAAACTAGAGCACGACACGTATTGGCCACATTTGGTACAAATGACTAGAATATCGAATAAATCATTCGCCTAATAATCTTATAATTACAATTTTTGCGTTTTCAGTGGTCGATTCGAAAGCCACATTACTGACCTATCACGGTGTGTTTGTCAGAGATTACCAGGTGTTGACCACCTTTTATAATCAGCCGCTTCAACACTCATTTCCATGTCTCTCCTTCTTTCGCTTGCGTCCACAGACAAAGTGAGCTCTCCATGGTTGTTTTTCGTGTTTTGCCGAATCGCAACCCGGTCAACTCCTAGGATAGATGAGATTTTGAGTCACCTAACGAGACATTTGTCCACAAAGTAAACTTATTTAGGCCCCCCCCCAAATGCTTTTGCAGATTACTATTTTGCCGAGATTTTGGTGGACATGATGCTTAGGATAATTATACCAAGTAAGTTTATTCTAATGTTGTATTTGAGGGACGGTGTACATAAGATTGGCTGTAGATTGACGTGTAACTTCGTTGGTTTCATTCCTAAGCCACCTTTTTATCTTATGCCTTTATGCTTCCCTTACCAATGAAACGAAAATATGCATCATTATAAGGAAAGCGATCGTGACCGACAGAGAGCTGTCAAATAGGAATGCTCACTGGTGGTAGAAGAATTAGAATCCGCGACTCTAATGTTACAAACCCGTGACGTCGACTGCCTGACCACGGCCTATAGGAAACAATCATAAAACTTCTCATTTAGTCAGTGTGAACAGAGTAGGTTTCATCCTGGGGAAAACTCAAGACGAGAACTGAATCAGGCAACAGCGTAGTTGGGCCTACCTCACCGACAAGATCCTGAGTGACTAGCAATTTCTGTCGGTTAATGTAGTTGGGCGGAATGAGCTAAGTTTCTTTTAACTCAAATGGCACCGTAGGAGCAACAGTGAACTCAAGTAGATTAATCCATTACCAGTTTAACCCAGTCCGTTGTTATACATTGCCATCTCTTTGGATTTTGTTTGAAGGAGAAGCGCTTTGACAAACTGATTTTATAAAAAGAGGATCGATCAGCGTAGCCTGATTTAAAACGCGTGTTATGTTGGTAGGATCTGTTGTCTGATCCATTTAAACCTGTTTATGACCCTCAAAAGGCGAATATGAAACGATCACGCACTGACATATTCAGAAGTAAATTACTTGTATTACGGTCTTCTAGGTCATGTCCGTTAATCCTCTGGGGTGGTCCACCTCAACCCAATAATCTTGCAAGCTATCATACTGATAATGCACAATTTTTTTACCCAAACTACGAATATCATACGACTCTGATAATACAAATACAACACGCTTGTACCCGGAAACGATGCAAACGGTATCTGTTCTAGGCCATAGCATTCAACTGTAATTGCCTGATTACAGACAAAAAAACCTCACGCTTACCCCTATCCAGTATTTCGGACCGAGATTTTTAATCTCAAAGGCGGTAGTTTCGTTTTACTTCATTCAATTTTATGCAAAACGAAATGTTGTCTGAGCTGACTCGTTTTTCGTTATATTTTTGATGAAATTATAAAGCGAGAAAACCCACCGCCCATGTTTCGGCATATTCAAACATTACTGTTAACGATAATACCGGGTTGGATGAAAAGTTTGGCTGTTCTTCCGATTCTATGTGTGATCAGTCCAACCGTATTTGTGTTGACAGGGTAAGTCAGTTCATACACGACGTTCAAACCCTGTTCAGTACAATGTTTCACAATCTTTTTTTAATGAAAATAGTGTTTTTTGACAATTACCTAATCACAGTCTGTTTAAGTCACGTGCAATCAACTGGCCTAAACGACTTGTTCTTTAAGTTCATCCAGTCTTGTTTGAATGAAATTAAATTTCATGTTTCAGTATGGTTTCAGTCGAACATCGGTATTTGTTGTCTACACAGTTACAGGTTTTCAAGTATCGGTACATATAGGCTGAGAAAACAACTGCAACCCCGCGGCATGCTTGAAACACCTTAGTTCACCTCGTTGGGTATGAAAAAAAATGAAACTTGAAGCACCGATATATCATTTACAGTAAATCTGATAAATAAGCCGAGTAGTTGACCACGGTTTTCCAATTTCTTTTACGTGCGTAAGCAAATCGTCGGCGCTTCAACCAGGCAGCTTAAGGCAAATGCCCTATTTTTTAGAATGCACATCTAGCAGGGAAAAATAAGGAATCTAGTATTGAACCTCAAATCGCGTGTGCTGTATTTTACAAAACTAGTAAATATCCTTGAATTTTTGCGCACGCACATGTAAAAAGATATAAACAAAAATGTTACTTTTCACAACCACGGTAAATCATTCCAGCCAGGTAAATGGTCAACGGTTACCAACGTTAGAGTTCCACTTCGAAATCCTCGAAAGCTGCGAAGTAATTTCGTGGACTATAGTAGTCTGGATCCCTGTCTAAATAGAGTACTTCGCAGCTCCCTTATCGAATCTTGTGTTGAAAAGTCTGCTATGGCCGGGAAAAACTGTCGATTGCAAACGGGTGGACTCCATGCTGTTAAGCAGGAAAGTTCAAGTTAGCCAGATATATACTATTCACAATAAGGGGATTCGAGACATCACTTTAGGTGCTCATTAGATTATTATAGTAGAAATTTAAATATTTCATTATCTACTTAGAAAGAGCCCAGATACAACCTGAGCATGGGATCATCACATCATTTCATTTACCATAAGTTTAATCCGGCATACCTACATTTGTTTTGTTGGGATGGGTACTAGGTAACGGAAAGCTTGTCCACTATTCCACTCAATCATATTCACTTGCTTGAGTCAGCAATTTCGTGAAGTAATGTAAGGTAAGATTAAAGGGTCATTCGAACATTGCATGGTGCTTGGTTCCCCTCAATCTATCCATGGAAATCCACAGATTTGCCAACATTGGAAGTCCAAAGATGAATGATGAATAGGATTTCTGAATGATTCCTGACAAACTTCACGAATTCGGGATGATCGAATTTTTTTAGCAATTGGTGATCAGATTCAACTGACTTGAGGAAGCGAAAATTTGAGCAGCCTATCCCAGTCGGGTGGGACCTGATGTGATAAAAACCTACGCTGGATCTATAACCAACTTTGCATTCAGTCAGTAATGTATGCAATAAAGTCTAAGTGGCGAAAATTATCTTTATTTTTTGTGTTCTGAAATGCTGCTGCTTGACAATCAATAACATGACTGGATCTCAGTATAAAGAGCATTCTTAAATCGAATAATATTCATCTTGATGAAATTAAAAATATCAGAAGTGATACAGGGCTTAGGTGAACCACCGTGGGTAAACTTCCTTCCTGTGGAACCCCCTTCAACAGAATCCCAACGCAAATGCGGACCCAGTGAGGCACTAGAGCAAAAACCAGTTAGAAATGTTGAATTCTACTGACATCATAGGTTGATGCAAAGTATTCATAGATTAGGCATAAGAGGAATAATATTCAACCAGTTATCACATACCATAAGCGCATTGTATCTATGGTAGGCTTAAAGCCTTCAGATTAGGGCTAACACTGTACGTAATTTAAGATGAAATGGCATAAAACATTTACCCGTCAAGTGCTTGCAATAAACCAGCATACCGACTGAGGGTGTCGAAACGTGTTCTAATCAATCATTGGATCACATGCAGCCGAACAACTTCGCACTGCCAAAAATGAAGCTGCAGATCAAGTGCTGGGTAATATGTTTTCAAAAAGTGTCTAGAAATGGGTCGTCTTCCCGAAAAGAGTTGATGGCATTAAAAGTACGGGTACACTAATCTTAAGTGGCTTCGTCTCCTTCAGTTTGCAAGCGATAAGACCTCCCAGGACGTTTTTACAAAATGGTCTCCTGCAGTTTGCGGAACAAAAATTTCGTTCGATTTCCATGTGGCATTTAAGGATCAGTTGGCGTTTTTGAAAGAAAAACTGAGTTACTCATTATTTGCGATTGACACTTGCAATTTTCTCATGTCTGCAGGGTAATTTATTTCGCCTTGATTTCTGTCTTTTCATTCGTTTCTCCAGACTTCGGGCTTCGGAAACTGGTCGGTCCTTAAAATACTATCACCAGTGAGTTTTCCTATTGCGTTCAAATGCTCTGCAGTTACTTTTCTAGCTCCGTAAGCAGACGAACAAACGTTTTTTAAAAATAAACGTTTTTACGAAATCGCAAAATCTGTGTACGAAAGCACTCGATTTTATCTCGACTAAGGCAAACTCACGCACTTTTTGATTCAGCGGTCAAATGCAGAACATTCCTTCCTGCTTCCTCTTCAACCTATGTTGTCACACAGTGCTAAATTAAATATATTTTAGTTGGCATTGACCCATCCTAGTTGCTGTTCCGTTTAGTTCACATTGGTGAACAGAATTCTAAATGAGCTCTTGATCAGTCCTAGGGTTCAGTCCCAACGCCTGTATTACTAATGAGGTTGCAAGTGCCTTGAACGTCTTCTTGAAGTGGAATACCGCAGGGACGGCGAAATGATACCGTTTGGCTTTTACGGTTTCCAGCACATTCAATTTAGTACATCCAAGTAGTTTCGCAAAATTGCAAGGAAATAATTTGCACGTGGAATTGATCCACATGAGGCTCAAAACCGAACAGCCTTGCCACAGCGGTAACTTCACACGATGCTATCCAATATGACCGTGTATCCGGTAACATATATCGTATTAAAAAGACGCAGCAGTTCAAATACGGTTAGGGCGACTTGGTAACAAGTGTTTAATCAATGGGATGGCGAAAAATAACCACTGGCTCTCTTTCTCTCCCCATTCGTATACAATATACATATGCATATATATGTATTCATAAATGCCATTTCTCGTTCAAATCTTAGACATTACTAAACAGCTCTGGTTTACTCATTACGTTGGCAAGTATATTTTCGGGAAGTGCTGCCGGTCAGGATGTTTCATTTACTGTAGTTACGTCTATACTTCGTGTCTAAACGACTGAAGTCATTGGACTTTATCATTTGTCAAATGACTGTTCCTGTTAGTAACATAAAAAAACATGAGTCTTTTGTGAAGCTGATGTGCTGAATTACCTGGATGTATCGTTGCATTGTTAAACAGAATAAACGATCAATGAACTGAGACCATCCCAGAATCATCACTGCTAGGTTGTGGTCAGATTCAAAAAAAATTGATAACCTTACTTAGATCAATCAGCTTCCATATTTTCAGACCAAAATCCGTTGATTAAGTTTAACGAGAACAATAGAATGCTTATTAATAAGCTTTTAATCAGTTATTTGAAAAAAAAACAGAAGTTTGCAACGCTTCATCGACTGGTCCAATACCATGTCACCTTATTAGGTTCACCACTGATGGATATTCTCGTACCACCGAAACTACCGATCGATTGCGTTAATGTAGTTCTCTTTATACTTGAATTCGATACTAGATATGATGGCGAAATATCCGTTACCCTCGCGCTTTTTCTCTTTTCCGATTGTCGGTGAGATCACAGTAATATTTGTTTCTTTTGGGGTTCGTTAATCATTCACAAATTGGAGAGATGTTTACTGTTTCTTATTCTAAGTGCCTGTGGTACTGGCAGCGGAGTACGATCGTCGTCTTTTTACTAGTGGGAGTTGACGTGGAATCTATAGTGGTCCTTGTGAACAGTCCCCCGCCATTTGAAAACAGAATTCGCATTATACTGGAGTCGAGCAGTAGCCATCTTCAAACCTTAGACTTTTTGTTGAATTTGGTGCACACACGTGATAGATTTGTTACAGCAAGTTGATCTTGTTTCGGAATATCAACCAGATGCAACTTTGATTATATTTCAGAGCTATACTCGGTCATGAGACAGAAATGAAAAAAGGAGTGATAAAGAATTTCAGGTAACTTTTCAGATCTGTTTTATTGATTATAATCCATAATCGCATTTTCCATCCGGTTCGAATGGGTGTTTTTATCAAAACAGGAATACTGACAGTTAATGAAAACCTTGGCGTCAGCTCTTGAGGCGGATTTGAGGCCGGAGAAACAGTAGATAACAACAGCACAAAGCAGCCGAAGGTTTGAGGAGCGCTAATCAGCTGCAAATAAATCACTGACTAACTCAACATGCGTTATTGTTTGTTAGTGTCTTTCATTGTGGAGATTATCGTGAACAAAGATCAAAAACACACTTGAACAAGTCATGGGGACAATTTTTGTTGCTCCACAACCTGTCGCATGATACACATGAAAATTTCTAAGAATGCTGCTGGCGGCACATCGAACAAATTGCACGCAGTAATTCCGGCTGTTCGAAAAATCACCCATCACCATACAGGACCGACGTTCAAAAAATGAATGAGTTTCAGTGCCAACGTTCACAACTGACACCTATGCATCAACGTGCCCCAGTTTTCCTGCAGCTTTACAATACCGTCCACTCAAAAAGTGAAAAAGAACGAAAAGTAAAAACGATCAACTTGAAGGTAACAAGTTGACTAATTTTGTAGACGAGAAAAGATTTTGAATGCAAGGACGCCATTGACCGTATAACTTACCGTCTTCAACCGTCGCTTAACAGGACCTCGTGGACCCCAACCAGGTGGTCTAACTGCAATTACACGAGCCAGCTTATCGGTCAAACTAATCATGTCTTTTTGCCGTATCATTGACCGATTAATTCGACTCATCTTCCATTCATTATCCATCTAGAAGAACAACGCAAAACGAGCCAGGCGATCGGTGGACATGAGCAAAACATGCCCAAAACGCATTGTTCCAATCAAATTCAGCACCTCTTCTAAAGATTAACTCCTAGACCCCAGTTCTCTATGCCTACCTTTTGAGTTACTCAGAAAATTCCCCAATCAAATTCTACCCAAACTGCGAAGTTAACGGTGTTCAAACACCGAAAGTTTTCGCACACCGGTTTTCAACGGCTGTTCCTGACTCGTCTGTTGGGATCAATCCTGCTGCTGTTGTGTAAACTCAACTTTCAATCGGTAGCTGGATGGCAAGTTGATTGAAAAAATGCATCAGCTTGGTTAAGGCTAATGTATCCTTTCAGGCGATACACGGCCTCCGGGTGCAGTGCAACTACCCAAGTAATTAAAATTTCTCATTTTCACCGAATTCTCCACGCTCAGGATAACGGTTCGTGTTCGAGCCCATCCAATCCCGCAACTGCATTTTACACTTTGAAGGTAAAAAAATACATACTAAACGTAGCCATACTACAATTCACACTATCCTGAAAAACATGCAGCTTACCTGGGTTTGCACTGAGAAGATAGATCAGAAACTCATCAACAGAGTGGCCGTCACAGTAGCTCGGATTAGCCTATATGCGCCTTGAAATTCCTAAGCAGTTATCGCCGGTAAAATACGATTACATGTCAGTAGGCGTTAACGGTCTGAACAATGGCTGGTAGGCCGAGTGAACACTGAGCGTTACACTTTGACAGACCACTCTTTGAGAAATACTAATGTATTCTGAGGCTTTTGACAGAAGTATTAATGATTACTAGCAGCTTCTGGGACACAAGTACCGGATGTCACCACCGCATTTAACTGGCGTGTCGACGCATTCCGGTGCGATAACAAGCATAACTGGACACGATAATCCGGGGCATGTTGTAGATGATTATCCGACTTTAATCATTTCATTGGTCGTCCCCTATCTTTCTCGTCAAAAAGAAGAGCGGCCGGATGAGGCTCTGTTGATTTCCGTAGCTAAGAGCCATGATCGAAAGTCACTTGCCTCTCTTACCACGCATTGACACTACCTTGAATGCCGTCGCAGGTTCACTGTACTCTTCCATCCTAGAATTGACTTCCAATTGCTGGCAAGTGGATGTTCACTCTAAAGACATATCTAAGACTGCTGTAGTGGTGCTCTCTGGCCTATATGAATTCGAAACCATGCTGTTCGGGTTGATAAAATGCTCCAGCAATATTCAAACGACTGATGCAACGAATGTTAGAAGCTGGACAACATTATCATTCACAGCTGCACAGCCCAAAAGCACAGTGATCGGCTAACTTTTGTATTCCTAGCTGCCGGACTAACGTTATAGACGACCAAATGCTATTTCTTACAGGAGATTGTGTCATTCCTGTGCCACAAGTTTTCGCATCAAGAGGTCTAGGCTGACGATAACAAAATCGTCCAAGTTGTGAATTGGCCGATACCCAAGTCACCTAGCATCGTCCACAGCTTTCTTGGCCTCTCATCCTATAATCGAGATTACCTTCGAGGTTTCACAGCCATTGCCGCTCTGACAGAAAATGGTATCATCTTTTGTTCATCAAAGAGTGTCCCATGGTTAACATCACCGCTCACAGTTGGAATTAAATCCGCCTAGAATACGGCTTCCATCGCCCTAACAGGCTTTCGCCGACGGTCTGCTGTCATTTTGTACCCTGTACAGTTGCGTTCTTAGGTTATACTTGTGGATTAATCCTTCTTATCGTTTTGGTTTTATACAGTGGAAATTCATTTTAATAACTAAATTTGGGAAAAAGCGGTAATCAAAAACGTGTGTCAGTGTCATTTTGTTTCTTTACCCTCCCGGTTACTCGTTTTCATACCTACACAGCACGTTGGGTATTCAGGTTAGTTCGAAAATGTACTTCACTCTTGGCATGTCCATCACCTCCATAATGCGTAAGTTCGAATAATTCATGCTTGCAAATGTCATAATTTTTAAACAACCTGGTTTATAACGAGTTCAACATAACTATTGTAGAATATTTTACAGTTTCCAATCAATCCTAAAAACCGCATTGGACTTGCTTACAGAACAATCTGGGAAGTAACAACAACTCTCCATTCATCAATGGTCGCCGTAAAAGTACAACTCGAATTCTTGAGAATATCAAACGAACCAGTTTCTAAAAAAAATTTGGCGAATAGGCTCGATTTCAGCGATTCGTGTTCGAGCCACTTCACCGCAGTGCATTATGCTAAGTTGAATCTAACCGACTAGGTAAAAGTGTAAGTGAAAAAGGGAAAGTTTATCGGCCACGGTTAACACCGAACAGGATTTCACCTCTGTCCACCTTCCTCTGATCATAGTTAACAGTGGGCCCACGAATCAGAAAAGCAACTATTAAATGTTTTTCCCAGGATAAAGTATGGTGACGGCAAGATAAGGTGTGAATATTTTCACTAAGTTTAAGGTACGGTAATTCGTCGATTCCGGATTCTTCACAGAATGCGCAAAAACCATGCTTGGTGCTCAGTGCTTGGTAGTACAAACCGATTTAATTAAGTTTAGTCCCAACAAATTCGAGTCACTAGACTTGGGATGGAACTATCATATAGAACAACGGTCAAATGAACTTATCACTCTGAATACACCCATACGGGCGACTGAGTAATTTTAGGCTGTTTTTTTTTGTTTCTTCGAACATGACGCCAATTTGTTCTTTTGTTGCGGCGGCGCAATTCCGCTTTGTTCGTCTTCCTGTCGAAATTGTATACCTTGGAATTATACTGCCCCAGATGATATAAGACACCACTTAAATTCAATCAAGCGGACGTCATCCACACTTACTCCTAACAAAATGCTCTATTCTCTGTTCTTGGAGTTGTTGTCATGATACCCCAATGTCTCCACTGATATGCTTGATCGACTGACAGTAAAAGCGAATGAAACTCCGTATTAATGCGATATTCATAAAGAGTAACTTTTCAATGTAATTGTTTGGTATAAAGAATTCCTTGATCCAAAAATCGCGCGTTCTTCTTTGCATCTTTACCGGTCGGTAAGTGAAGGATGCATTTCAAGTTTCTCGTTTGCCCACCGCTCGATTGCGGATACACGTACACCATGGTCAAAAATAAAACAGTTTTTCACATGTGAATAATATAATGTTAATTACACAGCGTTGTTGGTAGATGTAATGCGCCAACGTTTCGACTACCGTGGGCAGCCCTTTTCAAAGTAATTATTATTCACAATTAAAACCAATACATGGCGCATCGATTTTTCGAGACACTCCTTACGGTTTTCCACATGCCCTAAACTGGTACTGGGTTTGCATCACCATTTGTTGTTAGTTTAGTGCATTACAGAAAGTCTGCGTTGCGGAGATGCGAAAGCACATGAGCATCGCGTATGCATTGCAAACTAATCTCCGAGGCCAGGCCAAAGCGTACCGCGACATTATACTTATGGCTTTAGCAGAGCTGATGCATTTTTTCAATCAACCTGCCATCCAGCTACCGAGCGAAAGTTGAGTTTACACAACAGCAACAGGATTGATCCCAACAGACGAGTCAGGAACAGCCGTTGAAAACCGGTGTGCGAAAACTTTCGGTGTTTGAACACCGTTAACTTCGCAGTTTGGGTAGAATTTGATTGGGGAATTTTCTGAGTAACTCAAAAGGTAGGCATAGAGAACTGGGGTCTAGGATTTAATCTTTAGAAGAGGTGCTGAATTTGATTGGAATAATGCGTTTTGGGCATGTTTTGCTCATGTCCACCGATCGCCTGGCTCGTTTTGCGTTGTTCTTCTAGATGGATAATGAATGGAAGATGAGTCGAATTAATCGGTCAATGATACGGCAAAAAGACATGATTAGTTTGACCGATAAGCTGGCTCGTGTAATTGCAGTTAGACCACCTGGTTGGGGTCCACGAGATCCTGTTAAGCGACGGTTGAGGACGGTAAGTTATATGGTCAATGGCGTCCTTGCATTCAAAATCTTTTCTCGTCTACAAAATTAGTCAACTTGTTACCTTCAAGTTGATCGTTTTTACTTTTCGTTCTTTTTCACTTTTTGAATGGACGGTATTGTAAAGCTGAAGGAAAACTGGGGTGCGTTGATTCGCAGTGAACGTTTGGATTTGCTGTAGTTGAGCTTTGTTGTTGCAGCATCCATTGTTCTTTTCCAACAGCCTTGCTTTTCCGGTTCTTCCCACTCCTGTTTTGGTAATTTCTTTGGATGTCTCTCCGCCTTATGCTGTTTCCTTTCAAAAATCACACAGCAAGAATTTATCGTATATCTCACCAAATGCGGCTTTCGTTTTTTCTATGAGTTCGGTGTTTCTCCTGTCCATGTTTCTCTTTCTTGGATTGCGCCGTGCACCTTCACTACCACGCTATTACATAACAGCTCCTGATCCGCTGACTACGAGTGAAAATTTTTGAATGCTTCAACCCATGCTAACCCTACTTGAGGACAGAGTTGTTTCTTAATGCAAAAAATGTAAATAGACGTCTGCTCTTTTTCTGCCGCGAATCGTCAGTCGATCCTATCCCGGGCCGCCTTCTATAATTCCCACCAAGTCGCACAGATAAAAAGTGTTTAATCATCAAAGTCAAATAGCTTATATTAATTTTCGATAAGCAACACTCACTGATTGATTATTCTGCCAGCTAATTCGGTCCCTCGGCACTCATCGACTTTCCCATGCGGCGGTTTTGCTCCGCTCATTGATTAGCATAATCAGCGCGGAGTAGCCGCAGCTATGTTGGTCGATGACCCGGGTAGAGGTTATGACGAGGCAACACCTACAATCCTTGCAAGAGTAATCTGGAAATATGAAACCTTTACGGAAACATGCTACTGTCGTCCCAAACATCTGTTTGATGTGTGATGTTTCAGTTCCCCTTTAAATATTCTAGAACAAAGTGAAATATAGGCAAAATATCCTAACTATAACGATTTGCAAGTCTATGTCGTAATTGCTATCTACTTTGCAGTTAAATACTTAGCAATGGTTTGCTGACATCTTGCATACAGTTTAAACTTGAGCAAAAGGCGATATCACATTAACGTTGGAAGTAAGCTATTGGCTGCATAATAACGTACACACATTTGTCCATTCAACCTATTCCCTGGTTAGAAAAATAAGATTTGGTTCTTGGAATAGATAGAGGTCAAGAATTTGGATTATGCCACTTCTAGGATTTGCAACATTTACCCTGATCAAGGGGGATTACGCCAGGCACCTGTTTGAAACATGCTTGCATATCGTCTTCGTGTAACCCCAGGACATTTAACTAAAACAGTGAAACCCCGATGTCTTACGCAAAGCTTATCAGCAAGGATCACTACACAAGAGATCTACTAATATCGATTTTGAACAAGGTCAGTTATAGCATTTGAGTGGCTAGGATGTCTGTGATCATGATTTTCATCGTCGTCCATAAGAATTATCGGTTATCTTGTGAAAATCTACTGTTTTAAATAACCCAGTACCCTGTTGCTGAGACTTAAACATTCCGGATTTTCTAAAAGTGCAATGCAGATTGCTTGCACCGGCCGTTGAAATAACGACTTAATTGTTTAGGTCATATTTCTGGAAAAAGAAAGGACTTTTTCAACCCAGTTTACCATCTTTTATAGTAGGTATCAATAACTTTATTGTCTTTTAAAGTAACCCACTGACTCATGTGGCGTGTATACGTCATTTGCCCATCATCAAGATTTATATCTGCCTCCATAAATGAGATGAAGTTCAGCTTGAACGAGATCACGGGCACAGGGACAGCAATGAGTTGACCGATGTCCCCACTCCGGGATCTGATGGGCTAGACCTCTCAAGCACAGGTAGAATAATTTGGGAGCTAACGAAATTAGGTGGTCATGCAACCATCTGAACCAATGCATTTTGAAAACTTTTTATTGACATCCAGCCAGCCTACTGCATAAATCAGTTTTCTCTGTAATTTTGAATTTAGATGGGGCAAGATCGGAGAAGACTTCTTGTTTAAATCGACCGGAACTACTATTAAGTCCTTTGCATCCCCCACCCGTTTCCCATTTTCGTCCGCACCTTTAGAATTAGGTCACAGTTCGCCGATTTTGTGCTACCTGTAGAAATGCAGTGAAATATTCTTAAATCTAAACCCCACAAGTTTCTGCTGTCAAATCTCCTGATTTGTACAATACGAATTGGGTAAAAATATGTAGTATAACTTTTTGTTATCCCGATTTTAGCAAACGTTTTATGTATTTTGTTTCTATATGTACACCGATTTCTTGTCACACCATAAACATACGTATAATGAGGAAAAACACTGAAAGAGTACACTGAGTTGCGAAATTTTTATTGTGATGTTTTGATCCAGACAAATTTCAGTCTGTGTCGAAACGTCACAACAAACATTTTGCAACTCAGTTTACTCCTTCAAAATCTTTTTCATCAGTATGCAACCTAAGCTGTAGATATTGTCGCCTCTGAATTATGTTTATATACACACATGTATATATACATATATGAATGTTGATGCAACTAAGACCTCCTCCAGGCAATTGATAATTGCAGTGCGCTTATCTGTTTAGTGAAATTTGATCAGATGTATTTTATGCTTCCGAAAGTGAATATTATAAGGCATATGTGATGCGCTTTTTTAACCGCCACTATATTGGAAGCAGTTTGTGTATTTGGTTTTACAGTGCTAGCAAACTACTACTTTTGGTTTCTGGTGCGTACGGATATCATTCGGCGTATGTGCTTGATCCGGAAGAGATCCTTTTCAACAATGCAAACTTGTTCAAAGTGCGTGGCTTATGCCAGTGCATTCGCACTCAACATTCTGACAGCCTACCCGGTAAGAATAAGTTGTTTGAAATCAGAATAAATGAATTTCATGTTTTCTCCCTTACATGATACCTGTCAAACATATGTATGACCCACAACATAACCGGGTGGGGGAAATACAAAACGGTTTACTTTTTTAACGCACTGGGAAGCGATTTCGATCCCCCTTTGGCCAAATGATAAAACGAGTGTTTCGAAAAGCCCTACCCACGTGTTTTTTTCTTTGTAACTGTTTTGGTGGCAATATCGCGGCGTCGAGACCAGAGAGTAATTTTAGAATCAAAAATTTCCTTGGGGAAGATTATTCATGATACCGTTATCAATGTTGTAAAAACCACGATTGAAGTGGTTTGTAGGGGCCAATGAATACCATTAGTAGGACTGAGTAAATGAAGTTGGAACACATATCTTGAGGTATAGATCGGGAGAGACGGAGTAGATGATATCATGTATCATGTATCCTTTGTCTACGGTAGGTTGCCTTAACTAGTCCCAGCTAACATTTCTAGCATGTCAAGTATGTTTTAAGGATCATACAAGTAGTTTAAAGATTTCAGTAAGAAATGCTAGGAACAATTATCAAGGATTCCGGTCTTGCTAAGCTTGACCCGAATTTAAAACGTCGGGTGAGGCGGATATTTGTTGAAAGTGATGTTAATGGTACAGCATAAAATGTAAGTCTTTTTAACGTCAGACCCACTGCGGCCGCACGCAGTATACCGCACGTTTTTTTAAATGTCAGATTTCCTGATCAATTTCACTCTCCGAAAAGCTAGATAAAGTAATATTTATTCCGATAAGAACATGTTTTGTAAGCGAGATTTCGGCTGGCCACACTGGCCTTGAAAACGTAGTACTTAAGTGGGCTTTTCATTTCATGTGGAATCATTCGGCCAGAAATTCTAAAATCGCAGCATAATACCACGTTCAAATTTTAAAAATGAAATGTTCTATTACGTTATTGGACCACAAAACGTAAAATAGTTGTATACGTATGAGATGCGTTCCCCCATGTACTCTTGTGTCGAAAAACTTTCCAAATCAGATGTATCATTAGCAATCTAACAACCGCCACTCTCCGTCGACATTTATGTGCATTGAATTAACGGGAAATCATCTCGCAATACCAGAAAACACGAAAAACAGCACAACAGTATCTGGAAGATTAGCAGCAATGTGTATGCCTATGTGAACATGTCCGGAAGAACTAACGAGGATTGGGTGAATGATTTTTCAGTTCATCTAACCGCTAATAACATTCTCATCGTAAAACTTGGAACGTGTGATCGAAAAGAATATTACAAAGAACGTTTTAGGTACGAGGAACAATGTTTATCGTGGGCTGAAACATGCGTGAAGAAACGTGTGAAATCGGCCTGTAGTTCGGTGGAAATAAATATAAATAATTTTGATGAATCAGACGGTTAGAATTATTAGTAAAATGATATCGTACAAGAAAAGATGAATTACAGTCACAGGAAGCAGTTCCCTGTTGAATCGGCGAAGATGCTTGATTTTAGCCCGATGCTGAAACGTGATGAAAAGTTTGCCGCCTGAACTGCAAGCTCAGCAGTCAAAACCTTCTGAAAACCATCAACCTGGTCGAAGATCAAACTCAGTTTTTAAAACCACTGTGCTACGTCCGCCTGATGGGACACCAGTATTTATTGCATATCATTCTTTGTCGGAAACGGATTGCTCTCGCTAATAATTATAGGTTACAAGACGATGTCTGCGTGGATATGTTCTGTTCATACTCGTGGGCTCACGTTCATGCAGCAATTAGGTTGTAACCTGGATCCAGATTCGACTGATCCATCCTCGTCAGGCATACGAGTCAACCAAGCAGTGAATTATAACTGGGAAGGGGCGAATAGTGCACAATCATAAGCCTATCAATAATTATATCCAAAGGTTAACGAGGAAGAATGCGCATGCAAAGTGTTCTGTGCTAAGTGTTTCGTACTTTGGTCACTCCGGTTTCAAATTTTCTACTGTAAACAACGCAGCACACAGTTTCGTTTTTAAATTTGGCGCACCCTATCTTATTGGGATACGGTCTTTCAGGTGAACTATCGGCGAAAACTAGAGGTGAACACTTTATCACACACGACATTGAGATTATGGAGTATAACGGTGTACGATAATGCCAAATTAATTGGCTTATAACTCACCGTCGATACAATCGCAACTCATGGACGAATCTTAAGATTTTTTAAAAAGACATAAAAGAACCGAGAATCTCTGCGGGGTTTGTTGAGATCAGGCGGAAGAATAATTAGTATACTCAGTAACATGGCTTCGTGAAACAGAAAGTGTATCATTAAAATCACACATTTCCAGCTAGAGTTTCCTAGTGAACAAACGGTTGCAATGCATTGGGAGAGTTCCTCAAATGAATAAAAAGACCACGGCAATTTTTTCGTTGAAAGCCGGCCGAGTATTCCACTAAATAGAACGGTAAAGTTCGTATATTTATTAATTTTCGTTGAAAGTTTTGCTTTTCAATTTTCCTGTTTATTATTTTCGTTGATCCCGCCGAATTTTTCCATGTGGTATTTCCCTTTTCTGGTTAGCTGATTTTTATATTTTTGCTTCAAAATACTAGATGATTTCCCTCCGGTCTGATTCAAAACTCAAATGTGATAGAGCTTTTGTACAATGAAGACGTTTTTCTTGCTACCTTGTTCTACTCTACGATGTCGATATGTTGTTAGTACCATCGGCCAAGCTGGTGGGATCTAGCTGCTAATCTTGCGCGTCCATTATCATATAAAACAATATGCTTGTCGTCGTGTGGTTACGAGTCAGTCGTTCACCCATAGTTTCGGTTTGTATTCGGGGCTAGGTACAGTAAGCTAAAATCTTGTGCCGGGCTAGCCATTAGGGCCATAGTGAACATAGCCCATGGGACCGGAGAAGCCTTTTTTTGTGAAATCGCGTTTTTCGTTTCTGTTCATGCTTCCCAGAGACTGATACTGACGTTCTGCATAGAGTTCTTATTCAAAACTGCCCAGAACAAACGTTATCTGTTCTGGATTCAGTAGAGAGTTAAAAATACTTCCATATAAGAGAACGACGCACAGAAAATAAAATCACTATTATGTACGTGCCAAATTTTATGCACACACAGTTTACGGTAAACACGAAATGTGAAAATGTATTTGCAGTATTCGTTAATTGTCATCTAGTGTTACTCTAAACACTCCGACTACTAGGTGTTAAACTGAATACAACCCATCACTATTCCATTTACAGCAACTAGGGGCTTGTAACGGGTCTGAACCTGCTAAGAAATAGAGATTGTGTTCACAAACGTAATTTTACAGTCTGAATAGCAAAGGTTTTCTGTATTAGCTACCTGTGAGTCACGTGTAGGACCGATGTTGCCATACTTGACTGACTGCCCTTCGGATTGCACCTTTCATACAGAGACCTCAAGTCATCCGCTCAGCCTTAAGCTCGGACAGCTTCAGAGTCGACGTTCACTCTCAACAGTAATCATTACTGGTGCATATCCACACCACTCGTAAATAACCGTAAGGGGCAGAGAGAACGGGACACATGAGAACATTTGCCCATCCTCTAGATAAGACCTGTCTTGGGGGATGGCGGTCAGCTTGAGTTACCTTGACATTTGCTGCATATCACCTCGAATCTATTGCGCAATACTGGCCTTCATTGAGGACGACACGTGAACAAACTCAACTTGGTAATTATAATTACTCTAGAAGGGAGCTGTTGGGCCAGTGATAACACACACCTCCCATTTGGAAGGTCTGGGTTAAAACTTTGAGTACCCTGATGGGAATGCGCTACTGATGAGATCTAATGGGAGCGAAACCCGAATCTGATGTTTCCCAAGTGTATCACAAATATCAAATCGTTTTTAACCAATGACTTCTATTATATATGCACATTTGTTATGACCTAATGGAAGCTCTATTTTGGTGGAAGCTGCGTGCCCCATAGCCGCTGGGGCCAACTACACGGGAACAGGGGAACCGACAACAATGCTTCTCAAAAACTGGAATGGGTCAGGGTTGCATAAAGTCTCCTTAGATTAGGGGTGATAACAAGCCGGGCGACAGCGGGTTTCCAATTTCCACCAACGTGACCGGCAGATCAGGAATTCGAATCACTGGTCTTTCTTTGGTGACGGACGTTTAATCCGCTCGACTACTGTAGGTCATCATTTGTAATGGTGCTTTCAGAAACTCATGTATTACGGTACTTCGTGAAGCCACGATTGAATCGTTATTTGTTTTCAAATGCGGTTTTCAGCAAAATGATGATTTTCATGAGCATTATCACGGCAGCTTACCTCGTCAGTACAGTCGAAGAACCCCAGAGTTTCCTGTTTTGGAGAAAATAATTCGTAATACATTTTTTGGAATCTGTTATTTTTATGTAGGGCAAGTGTTGTCAGCTTCAAAAGATACTCTGTGAAAACCAGTAAGCTTAGCTTGACAAGCTCTCAAGGCCCTATCGAATTTCAATACTACATGATATAACGCCTAATGCACCATTTGAAAATCACAATAAATTGTCTACTACTAAGTTTATCAAACAGCAAAGCTGCGTATGGTAGTTCAGCTTTTTCATAACTTTGGAGAAGCCATATATCACCTGATAAGCACAGATTTGGCTTTTGCAGTATTCAGTGACGGATGCGGGAGCTGTATCATGTAGTGTTAAAGTTCATTAAGCCATTGGCTGTCTGCTCGGTCAGGTTTATAGGTAAGGCTATCAACTCACATTTTATGAGTTATCCAGAAACGAAGTTTGTAGTCCCACATTGCCTTCACATTTTTGAGTAATTGATTACGATTCGTCGATTTGACTACCAAACGTTTTTTCCCCAATTTGTTAAGGTAATTCGTGGCAAACGTCCCGTAAAACATTGTCCCGTTAGGAATAAATGAAGTGTATTTCGGTTTTATAAAAATTAATTTGTTTAAATGATAGTGAATGTTCTACTGGCAATAATGCCTCATCGTTAAGCGACGATGACTTAGTAAACAAACAACGGTTGCCAAAGGAGCGCTTTACATTGTCACCCAAACTGGCTCACCTATGCAGGCAGTGTTCAGCAAACCTAAGCTTGTGACTTAGCAGTGGTTGAATTGGGTAGGTTAGGATTAATAAGTTCAAGAAGCCGATTAAGATTTGAACAAATAAATCTGCAAGATATTAACACTAAATAGAAGTGAGAAGGGCTGATCTTAAAATTCCTTCACCAGGAAAACAATAAATTCGGTGTTCCTAATTTTCCAAATGTTATTGAACAACCTAGACGAACCGAAACTTGGTGTTGTGTTTCTATTTTTAAGATTGCCATAGTTTTCATCAAATGCGGGAAACACGTAATCGGCTTATTTTTGTGAGTTTGTATAAGGGTCAAACAGTTCATATCAAAGGCAGAGACGGTGGAAACTTCCCGTATGTTTACATTTTGTTTGCTGAACGTCTACATTGGCTTTTCATTACTGAAACCTGTGGTGTTTAGTGACCGAAGGAAAATTTCACAGGCGTTGTTCGCTTCGCCGACCTGTCACATGCGAGGTAATCGAAAACGTTTTTATCTTTTGTGTATTTATCGGGTTTGATCAACAAATTTTGTTTGACACCCTTTCAAATTTCAGCGTCTGCCCTAATCAAACTTTAATCGTCGTCTGTTCAATACTAGCAAACAAGGAACTAGTAAATTGTGAATTTTCAAAGAGAGGGAGTATTCTGGATTCCGGGCACACTGCAGTTATTAGGAACATTTTGCACCTTCTGAATTCTGTTTTTTAAACAATAATTTTATCTTTTAAAACATTTTTGATCAAAAACGTTGACTTCCCTTCCTTACTCAGTTGGATCGATCGCCCAGTATACACAAATCGGCGAAGTTTGCTTTCCTTTGTTTCTCTTTGGGTCACATGATACTCAACTTGGAAGATCGATGGTGTGAGTACAAATGGCGTGGCCTTATTTGGATTTCAGAATATCTGATCACGCTTCTCACTAGCGTAGCCTTCATCGCGTGTGAGTTCATATGGAAAGTTTCTCGTTAGTTTCCTTCAGATAAACATATACATCCAAATCGCCGGTTTTGCAGCTTTGCAAATTAATAATTAAAATTCGTAACATTAATCACCCCATAATAGTTATCTGCCAAATAGCCACCCAGAGCGTTTGAACGCTTTGTATTGTAAGAAGTAAGTCAATAATGTGTTGAAGAACTTTATAGACGTTTTTGCCAACTTATTTCAGTAAAGATTCCACTCGTGAACTCAACCTACATTAAGCTCTGACAGTCCTCATCGACAATAATACAGTACGTGAAATTTCCTTATAGGGTGCACAAATCACGGGTTCTGCTTGTATTTTCTTTGCGGTAATGACGATTCAATAAACTAGTTGTTACCCTGCATGAATGGTGAGGTGAAATGTATCGGCACAAAACGATTCTTCAAACAGCACTATTTCTCAATATATCGACCAATGCCATGGAGATCCGCTGTCGTACCAGAGCGAAAACCACGCTTAATTGGGCCATATTTCGAAATTGCCTACTTCCTTACTTGTCAGTAGCCAACTCAACGAAAGAAGTAGTTGAAATAACTAAGCTGCATCAGCCCGATTCTTACGTGTCAGCGTCGGTCCACATCACACAGAAGTGTCGGCACAAAGAGCTTTGTAATATCCACATATTTAATGTCCGATGGAGTTCGCAATGAAACTTTTCCCATCGTTTTTGGTCGACGAGCAGAGAAAGAAGAGCTAATCACCTGCATGTTTTAACCAGTAGTGTAAGTTCGGAGCTCGATCTCGCGATTAGAGCTACCGTGAAAATCGAAGGGTAGTCAGATATGACCCCATTCGATACGACGATGACAAAGGGTAGGTGTCCATGTCTTAAGTATTCCAGAAATAATTGCTCAAATTTGAAAATATTAAGCAAACCTGTATCAATATTCATCCAGCGAAATTCACCGCAATTTTAGTTTAAAATTTATAATAAAAACAGTGATCCGAAAATTGATGAGAAAGTTCACGATATTAGAATATGGCATTGTCGACTGAGGGTATAATTTTGCAATAGTTCGGTTTCTTCAAGCGTTCCTTCCAAGATTTCAATCCTCCATCGAAATTGCTGTTTATATGGTGCAATTTAACTACCCAATGATGAGATTTTTATTCATACGATAAGACAGACGTTGCTCCGAGGGATATGTAATCTAGTTCTTTTGATAGATTCAGACGTTTAATCAGGATAAAATAATTCATATTCCAACCGTATGGATATCCGAAGGCCAGTAATTTACCGTAAACATTTATTTGACTGATGACCGCATCTTCTTTAGACTAGTACTGTTGGTCAACCACTAAAATTGATTGTGGTGACTGACATGGCTGTCGATGGCCTGGCTGAAACTATTCGTCAGCTGCGAGAGTTGCATCGTATACATCTGCTAACGAGCAAACGATATTTTTGCCTGGACATGCTGTCTGATGGGTATTTGTTTACTCGCTCCTGCATGCTTAGAATAAAGGCTTCCTCATATTTATATATGATCATGGCTTGTTTATAACAGTCAATTAACTATTTTAAAAATGTCTGCCGTCGACATAATGTATTACTTTCGACTGTTCAATCCACGTCGGTTTGTTCCTCACAGACGGCGAGGGAAAAGGACCAATATAATACCTAGCAAAAATATTTTTGATGTGCTTCAATTATGATATTTCCAAACTGCAAGTGATGACCATGTGTTACCACCTGATCAATCTCAAGGAAGAATTTACCCAGTAAAAGTCATTGCCACACGTGTCTTGTCAAGCCATGGGGTAGCTTCAAATTTCACTCAAGATCGGATGTCATGCGATGAGCCGATAGGCAAGAAGACAATTAAATGGGAGCACTTACGTGGATCAGCAAGGCAGCAAAATGTAGATATACATGCACTATATTTTGCTCACTTTTAGTCACAAAATAAGAACACAAGAAATCAAAAAGCATTCCTCTGAAAACTGAGCGGTAGGAATAAGTAGGTGAGATTGGTTACAGTAGGATCTGGGTGTAAAACGTCAAACTCAGGTTCCCACAATAAAGACGGTCGTTTATCATTCGATGCTTCGGAATCATGACCTACGGTATTCCATATATAACTCCAAGAGGCCTTTTAGGCTTTGGTATTTCTTGCATAAAGTAAAATAAGAATCGGAAAATGTCAATGCATTTAACAGATACTAGTCAGAAGCGATCAGATTGTCGGACACTTCGGTGTGTTGCAAATATCTTTCAACAATTTTATTCGAATTTTTCGAACCCAATCACTTTTGTTTGCCGGTAGTAATTGATTATTAAACTTGAACTTTTGCTAGTGCAATCTGTGATACACGCCAATCGTTCCTCGCTTTGGGTATATCCAAAATCTTCAAAAACAACGGTATGTTTTTTCTGGATGAGCGCATACGTACAAGTTACCATAATGCCTTTGACATCTATTATCAACAAATTTACTGATAAAGTATTTACAACTCCGTGCGTATTAGGGGATCGATTTGTATGGGAAGTGGATAATAATAGTGACCATAATTTTCTCTTGCTTAATTATCTAATCTACGGTAAGTGCACAGTAGCATACGGAAGGGTTCGCGAGCAGTACCGGAATGCCGAATAGAGAAAGGACCACCAGCATGTGGGGTCAACCCATGATATTCGAATCTACTTGCCACAAATTTCATCTCGTCACTGTTTTAGAATCTTCTTTATCACTGTCACTAACTCCAGCCCCTTCAATCGGTCGTTTGGACTATAGTTCGGTCCCACTCCGCTTAATCAAGCGCGAACGATCAAATGGCCTCTGGCCTCTTATTACGACCACTTCGTTTATCCGTCATAATCAAATGGTTCATATAGGCTCACACAGGATGGAACTCATTGGTCGATTCCCCCGGTCTAACAGGTTGATTGTCTATCCTTTGGTCCTCAGCGAATGCCGCCTCCGCTCCCCTCTGAGCGTGCTACTAATTCGATCACTTTCAACCAGTCTCACCGCTCATAGTACATTGCTGACTCCGTACTTGTCCTCGGGCTTGCTGCCGGTCCAGTTCCAATCCTGTGTGCTGTTCAGCTGGTGTCAAAGAAGTTTAGTCGTCAGTCTTGTTTTTCTGGGAATAAGCCCGCATGGATCACCGTACCGAAGCAGTGGCCTTGCGCTTTTGGCATCCGTACGTAGTCTCCCCTTGCAGTGACCATCACCGGTCATGCTGTGTTAAGACTCGGCTGACCAGTGTGAAAGCACGCGTTGCACTGCCAGGCGTAACCAGCTTGTGGCCGTGATAAACCAATGATGGATTCTGGTTTTACCATATATCGTGTGGCCCAATTCAATGAGTTCAATTCAATTCTGTTTCACAATCATTAGGCTTGCATTGACAATACCCAGTTCACATGGTTCAGCGGCTGAGTTCTGCCTGACATTTTCTGGTTTACATCACAGTTAAGAAGCGATGAGCATGCCTCGTTAACGTTTTGCAACAAGGATAAAATGTATGCACAGTGCTTATTCGTTTTCCCAGAACTCAGATGATTCTCGATATCGCCCAATTAACAACTAACTTTTAATTCATTCTTTTGAAAGGCAACAGCGTAGTAAGATCTGAAATACTAGTTCAGTTTCTTGATCGTGACGTGTGCTGCAAGATATTATCCTAGGACAGTTATGCTTGTACTTTCACAATAGAAGAAGGATGCCTGCTGCCTGTCATTTTAACATCAGAAAAACCGGGAGAGCTGTCTTCCTCAACTAGCTAATGTGGTCAAATCTGACCAAGCCCCATAAGTGCAGAGCGCAGTTAGAAAAGTCAGGCGGAAGAGGTCATAGTGTCTGAACGTGAAAGTCGATGTTTGAATCGAATCACCGCCGGTTAACTTATTCACCTGACGGCCGCGGCTTCGTTCCTGAAAATAAAGTATACCATCCTCTCACCAATAAAGGAAACAAAAGATTAAAGTTTTTACGAAGTGTTTTCGATAAATGATTTTGAGTTCTCAAAGAAGAGTTACTTGAAATTTGACCTTATCGAATACCAGTACCCATCAAATTTGATGAGTTAGCTGTACTGGTACCATTTAACTTGTCTCCTGATGACCAAGCTGCGATTAACAACAAAATTTTCAGGCAATCCTAAACCTAATATACTTTTTAAACTGCGTACCGTTGTCGCTCCACATCTGGAATGACTCGGAAAAATCTGAATTCAGTTTACTCGACTGTTTTTAGACCAATCCTAATGACGCGGACCATGAGCGGTCACGTGTATCACATGAACATCGAAGTGATCCTTCCTAGGAATTGCATAATTCGTCAACTGATTCTCTGGTTCCTGTTTGCGCTCTGCAGCTGCGATATTAAGAACTGCCATCAAAAATACGATGTGCAATTGACAAAATTCGTTCATACATGCCTAAGTTCTCGATAGCATGTCTATTTCGCTTACACGTATTGATTCACATGAAACACCAAATGAGTCCAAGAACAGTTCGGTTCATTTGAATCGTAGTCTTACTGTTACGCGGGATAGTTGTTCTGAGCTTTCCGCGCGACAGTTGCCTTTACAAACGGTGATTGATATGCTACGCTCATCTCTGCTCAACGTTTGTTTCCATCAAGGTAATATAGATGTCCAAATCAGACAGTTTGCTTATATGCTAACCTCGCTTTAATAACACATCGCCTGAAACCTACTGAAGAATTGATAACAGATGGACAGGTTCAAAAGTTGAATAACTAGATTTCACGATTCATTTATTTCACATCGATTTCATGCGACATCGTAACTACTTCATTTGCCGTTTTGTTCTTTTACACCGTCGCTAATCAGGTAAAAGCCTGTTTGTTTTAGCCATGTATATCATAGCTAAAAGTGTTAAGGATCAATGATAAGTCGTCTCGTTAGTATCATATGGTGGTGACAGAGACTGACTTCTGCTATATCTGTTGCATTTCACTCATTAACTGATTGTTTTTTTGCATACCTTGCATCGTGACTCTTTCATGTGGGAACCTTGTCCACAAACGGAAAGGAAACAACCTTGCAGATCACAGAAATTTTGTATGAATACACAACGTTTATCGGGATCTTGATGCATCTGCTGCTCATGTGCGCAGATATGCGGCATTACAGTGCTCACTGTTATCAGGTGCGTAACCGACCGACTGTTCCGTTGGACTCTCATTGTTTTAGTGATTTTTTTCTCACGAACCGAAGTAGTTACGTTTGAAATGAAAATGTCCCAGCCAAGAGCATCCATATAGTTGATGCGTTACCACCAGAACGTGGTGCTTTGTAACAAAAATTTGATTTGATGAAAGTTCATTTCTATCCAGATACGAAAAGCCGTCGGATTCGAAGATGGGAACCGCAAGCTCAGTAGACATTTACGTGCGCATATGCATAATAGATACAAGTTTTGTATTACTGGGAAAAATAACGAAATCTGAATAGAAACATGATGAGCCGTGGTTAAATGGTAAGTGGTCTCATGTTCGAACCAGCCTAGTGGACAATTTCGAGTGGGAAATTTCAGAATTATCGAAAGCTCCACTTTGGAAATATCTCAACTTGTACAGTGTTCACATATATATGTATATTTGGATGTATACTTACAGAGTTGTGATGTGTTCCGGCAAAATCTGTGGCATCATTTCAATTCGTACCGGAAATTACAAGATCCATTAGGCCATCTGACTGCCAAAACTTATTCACCTATAAAATTTGGTCGATTCTAGTTAAATAAGATTTACTTAAGCTTCTTCAGATGCGATTATGCAACTCCGTAATTTAGTTACCAGAAATGCCCTGTGAGGTAGTAATTCGGGTTAGCCTGTGCACCTGTATGCATTATTAGGGCACAGAAATTCCGGCTGGCTGTGAAGATTTTACTTTGTAGGATATCTGGAGATACTGAGCAGTATACATTACAAAACCGTCCACACTTCATTCTCTCACCGTTTCGAGATTAGAATCCCCTAAAATCACGGCTGGATTGTGCATTAATTATGAATTTGTCTGTTGAAACCGCCCAGCTTTACAGGAACACGTACTAATCTACAGGTCATTCCGGATATTTTCTGGCTGCATGGATGATTCTGCCAATGACTGAAATCAAAGCAGAGTAGATCTAAGTTGATAATGGAAAGAAAAGAACTGAATTCGTACTCAGAACCTGATAACTCACAAGCACTAAACTTCTATTCACACCAAATTGAAACCAACAGTTGACTATGGGATCGACCAGAAGTGATTTTCGATCAGGTATCCTTAGCACAGAAGATTTATTCCGAATAGAAGTACTTGAGATGATTTTCAAGGAGCCGAATGCTCTTTACCTTTTAGATATTGGAGAACACCAATGGAAACAAACTGACACAACGAATCGGCATCAGCTCACGGGAAGAAATTTGATCTGCTTAGACAAACTCCACAATGACTTGTGCGATATGATCCGCGCACCTTGTTTATCGTAATCCAATTCATCCTGACGTTGTTCTGAGCAAACCGAGGTAATAGAATTTTTCTGATTTACAAAACTGCCGGGACCTGAATCTTTCGCTCTGCACGTGCATGGAGGCAACCATGTTCGTTAGATTAGTCACTACTCTAATGGCTGAATACCCGAGGTCAGTATGTGAACACAGACCAAACTTGGTGACAGCATATTCCCAGATTTTGCGAAAAACTCATTCCTGTAGAAAACAGCCGTCCCACCAGTCGCATGCGATATAGCAATCAACTAACAACAACAAAGCAACACAAAAGAAACCATCAAGCTTTTCAATGACAGTTTCATTCACGACTAATTTCATCACCGCACTGACTACAGGTTTCATAATAGCTTACCAAAACTGACCAAAACATGAGACAGACACTGAAGAGCGGTCTAACACATGAGCTTTTTGTATAACTTAATCCTGTGAAGTTCCCTAGTTTACTGAAGAAATCTGTGAATTTAAAATATTTTGCATTATTTATTTGTCATCAGATTAGAAAAAAGCCAAGTATAGCGAGTTACCGACGTCAGTTACTCTCAATATTTCTATGTATGAGAGAAAGGGCATTTTTAAAATGACGTTTTAGTTTTGAAACCAGTTTGTCATATTTCATAGCCACGAAGAAACGCCGGCGTCCTAGAAACTGTGAATCCTCTTTTTACTTCTCTTTCTTTTGATTCCCCTGGTAATGTTTTAGCCTGAAAAACGCCTTGACAATTCTAACCCATTCAAATCCAGTTCCGGGACCATCCAATGGGCTCTCTGATTCCACACCTAAGCTCAAAGTCGTTATTCAAAATCTCCTACCACATCCTAGGAGTACTTTGTAAGCATCGACCTTCATATAGCGGTTTTCGCATGTCTTCTGTTCTAAACGGCCGTTTCCGAGCCATATAAGAAGACCGGTCTTACTGTTACTGCATAAACCCGGCCTTTGATGGATAAGCAGACATCACGTCGACGTTGTAGATATTCCAAGCTGTTAAAGCCCCAATGGATCTTTCTGAGCACACAAGGGCACTTTATCCGATATACGGCCACCTGCTGAGATGGAACTGCCCCTTTAACAAAACTACTTTGCCTAAAACCTTCCCTACAAAACAGGGTTCAGCTTTCGGCAAATTCAGTTCCACATTTCGAGTAGAAGGTTGCCATAAATATAGACTCGGCTTCGACTGTTCATATACAAGGACTGGGGGAGTAAAACGGATTTTTCTGGCATACCTTTGAATGACAAGCAGTGTAGGAGAACTGTGCGAACGGCTGAGTTGAATGCCGCTTTCAGATTTGGATAAAAGTCACAAGAGAAAAGGAAATCATCCTAACTGGTCAGAAATTTCCCCAACGATGGTGCTTTCAACTAAGAATTAGCATGCTACGTTCGGAGCAGCTGTCCACACCTGAACATCATCCTCCGTGGTGAAATGTATGGTCAATTGATGACATTTCATTATCACAGCAATCGAATCAGTTTTGTCGCATGTTGATTCGAGCACCCCTGGTGAGAAAATTTCCAAAATCGGAGAGAAAATTCAAGTTCTGACACCACAATAAGGCCTCTGAGATGGTTTATGCTGCTGTTTCCAACCACGGAAATTTCCATGGTAGTCTTGGAAAGGATCTGAAGGGAAGTTTCCATAGCAGTTCCTTGCATCACCAATCAATCAACATGAAAATACGGTCACAAGACGAGGCTATTTCTATTACAAGTAGCTTTCGAATCGTGTTGTTATGACAGCCGACTCACAGCTCGATCTAGACTTGACTGTTAATAATACGGAGTCCGGTGGAAAGGCGAATTAATGCCATCGTTACATTTTTCATACCCCACGGACATTAAAAAATCAGCACTGATGCCCCTGTGTTTATCGCAAAAAATATTCAGGTCATTGATTCTAGTAAGAGCCGCCATTAACTTTCGATCAACAGCTTGCATATCGACTGTAGAAATGAGTTGGAAAATTACAATTACATTGGGTCGCAATACAAATATAGTTATCCAAAAATAATCAACTTGATTACCGCGACTCTCGCTGTACCTAGATATGCTTGCTTATCATCTATCTCGACATTTGATAAGAGTGCGAAACTGTCCGAATCTGCATTTCCATTACTTATGCAATGTAGCTGCGTCGAAAAAGGTGCTCCCCATACCGTCCGAGGTGGTCACCAAAAACCCACTGTCTTATTGACTGACTATTCTTTTCATTCATGGCCCTTCATGTAACGCCGTTTTATCTCTAATCCTGAGGTATGTTGTTACCAATACTTCATACATCCTTATCCTGTTAAGGAGGAAGAACATCTGAACGCTTCAAATGTCAGCGGATAATAGGGTAATAAGGCAGGGGATGTGATTATCCGGAGTAGCAGTGGAGACTGTCAGCGTGCTAATTTGGCGGCTCGTCACTTTTGATGGTATATACGTGGCAAGTGGTGATTTGCAAACGTTTGCAACGTTTATTTCTAGTTGGAAACTCTTCAAAAACGCTGTACCACTTTCTTATTTCCGTCCACGTTGTCCACTATCACGAACAGAATGACAGATTTTTCAGTGGATCAAAATAAAAGGTATTACTGATCGTTGGCTTGACGGAGATATTCGCCTAATTCTAAATAAACAGATAGCGTAAGGAAGTGACAGTTTTTCCGGGAGAGTACTGCACCAGAATTTTATAAGCATGCTATCTTGAGGAACAGTCGGGCAGCATTTTTGAGGGGCACATGGTGGTCTGTTCGGTGGACTGATGGCTGTGAGTGCGTACAACTTGATAAATAACAGGACTAGGACTGAAAGCCTAAACTATTATCGACTTGGAGAACAACGAAGGACCTAGTTTTCGATTCCACCCTAACCTGAGCTGTCAAACCACAAACCTCCAGAATAAAAGAGTATTCATCAAGATCCCATTCGAAGGTGATAGGTCGTGGTAAATTTTGAGACGAAAATTTTATCTCTAATAATGTATTTCTCCATCCTCTCGCATTTCCCATTCGACGAACGCACATTCGCATACTAACATGTGAAACCACTCTCGATAAACTGGAAAAATGTTCTTTTTGTCGTCACTCAAATGTCCAGTTACTTTGAATTGGCACAAGAAGTCAGATGCAATTTAGAATTTTAAAAATTCACTTGCTGACTAAGCATCCAAAAGTCAACGCTGTCATCCGGAACCAGACCGGTGATTTTCTACCACCGGGTAGCTAAGCTACCGTGGGGTCGATTCCTGAAGATAAATTACACAGGAGAACGTCCAGTTTTGCGCGAACCCCTATTCCAATGAGAGCAAATAACCTGGATTAGCCTCGTCGATCTTTTTCCAAGGGAAGAGAACAACACCTGAACAAGGTTCAAAGGACAATGGTTGATCCCAAGTTGTCTTGAAGTGGCGAAAGTAGCCAGATCCTATGCAGAAAAATGGCTCACGGCATCCACTTTCAAATGCGTATTGTGTAAGGGGATTTTCCGTCCCCTATTCAAGCGCATGACACACAAAAACTATTTTCGAATATCCGGACGCTTCTAACAGTGATTCCACACTTAAATAGATGACGTTAATTTTTGTTCTACCGAATTCAAGAAATCGTAATGCGTAATGCCTTCATGTTCCACCAGTGTGCTGGTGCATCAACGAGCAATCAGGCGAGCGGAAGTACAAGTTAAATGTTGATTATCCAGTTCCCCTGACCTTCTGCATGCAGAAGATGAGTGCTGATGTCCATGGATTGCAACTATCTATAGACATCGTTCGAAATAAAATTTAATCGTTCAGCATTATCGGGATAGCAGTTAGCTGCTATTCAGTGGCCTTTAGCTTACCTTCGTTTTGTGTCAATTTTTTCGGGTTACTTCTAATGGCAATCATCTCGTCCAAATAACCTATGATCCAATAAGACAGACAGTTGGGTGCAGCATTAAGATATATGACAGTAGTTTGTTCAGATAACGAATTCACCGAATGCGAATGTGCTTCTTACGTTCTATTTCACTCGATCGGCCGGCGATGGTCAAACGAATAAGATCGTGACATTTAGACGTGAAGGGCGCGAGCTCGAATCCTCCCACTGCTGGTTAACTTCACCAATTAGCAGCCCTCTTCCTGAAAAATGATGTACATTGTTATTCCATTAATAAAGGAAGTTAATGATAAAAATAATTGCAGTGTTTATTACACTCACAGTAAAACAATGAAGAATCGTACTACCATTTTCCGACTTCCATAATATCACATTTACTGAAGATTTTGGTCTCGAAACGAGGGGTCACCGGAGAACTCCCTTATAATTCCGTAGTTGGGTGTTTTATTGATTGCGCACCTGTTTATGTGCGTTCACGTGGACAGCTGATAACTTCCCAGCTTTTCGACTGAAATGAAAGTCTTAATTTTTATACGGTAATCTTTTTTCTCGACAAACCGTCGCGTAGGAAATGTGATGCGAAGAATGAATTATGTAGAATTTCGAAGTCTCTATATTTGTGTCCAGTCAAGACGATATGGAAACATACAAACCAGACGTTCATTGATACCAGAAACAGGTACTTGCTAAAAGCATCTGATGTTGCAAGACGAGAATGACTCTGGATATCCAGGAAAATAATACCAGGTTCAAACTGAATCATCGGATCTAAGGCATTGGATAATTGTACGACCGTGCGCATCCAGCAGTATATTACATCACATGATCTGATCAGTCCTAATCGATGTCAATCAATTCGGAAAACAGATCCGCTGGTAAAATTACTCATTTAGTCACTCGCTCATCTGTGTTGCGATACTGAGAGATGTAGCTAGTCCGTTGCGGATGGCGACAAGGGAGATTATGCTCAATGAGGCGATTTCAACATCACAACTGATTAGGATTTTATAGTAGCTAGCTAAGAACAGTAGCAAGGTAGGACCACGATAATTTTTCATGTCAATTTTGAAACTGTTTTTGGCATGCTTCAGGCGGGAGCGCAGTGCAAAAAACATAGGGATCGGCGACGAGGAACTTTGGCGTGACAAAACCACGTAAGATCTAGAAAGACTGTCACATCAATTCTGGGCAGTACATACAATCGTAGTGAAGATGTTGTGTGTAAAAATAAATCCGGCCGTAATCTAGATTATAGCTCGATAGAAAGCAAAGAGTGGAGTGAGAATAACAGCTAATCTGTGTGTAATATATACGAATCAGGACAATTAACACAACCAGATCCGACGCGACATCAAGCTTTCTCAGATATACCCAGTTGCATTACTGGATTTAACGCCGTTCAGAGACGGAGAACGAAAGTGCAAAAACGATCACGTTAGCACCTACTAAAGATGCGTTTATTTTGCCAGTGAACCAGGAAGCATGGAATGAAATCAAGTAGCCAGTGATAGAAGCAAGAGAAAAAGCGAACAACGGCCGTAAAAGTTAGGGAGATCAAAGCAGTATCAACAAGAAATACGGGCGGATGGTCCGTGTGCATGTGAAAACACAAATCTGGGGTACCGATTTGGAGAACGAAATTAAAATGCGTTCACACGATGTACACTTTCTGCACCTGAGAACTGCTGAATCGTTCTCCAGAACGTGGACAGGTAATCATTCCTTGAGCATCGGTGAGAGCAGCAATACCCTGATCAACGACACGAGAGTGAAGACAGAAATGGGAAATTGAGAAAAAATGGAGACATCAGTATTAGCACCCCATTTGTAAAAGAACGAAGCTTATTCCATTTTTGTGGCTCTCATATTTGCATGAATGGGATCGGAATATGTAAGCACAGTAAAATGTGATTCGGCAGCCAGAAAAATTCGACACGTGATCAGGACTCATGTTGCTCAAAATAATATTGTTATTTCAGAAGTGTTAAGCGTACTCTTCTTCAAAACAAACAATAGCAGAAAGAATGCCGAAAATTTAATTCTGCAAATATGAAAAACTTGAATTTGTGAAAAATTACATATAAACTAAAACCTGCGAATGCATGTGTTTGTGAACAGCAGATAAGGAGTGCAAACATTAACGTGGGCTCCACTAGGAACGGGGCAAACACCATCTTGGACGGAATTCCAACTGAGGCTAGGGCGTAGCAGCAACTGATAAATATTACTATCCACGAACGCGCGGAAACAACAGTCTCTTGTGAGCAGTATATCGGATGATGATTTCTTTCGGGTTCACAGCCATCTATTACAACATACACTAAGACGTATGACGGAAAAAATCGAGAAATCGCCTATTGAAACAAAAATTTACATACAAACATGCTTTTCAACATGAAAATAGGCTGTCAGCGATCGATGGCAACATTGCTTTCCAGTCGAACAGTAATGACAATTTAATTCCACAGAATAGAAGTATTCCATATTCCTCTAAAAACTGCATCGCATACTGGTGTGCATCAAAAAGCTGTTTACTTTCCATTACACAGTTCCCAAATAACAGCCAGCACATACTGATTTGCGATACAATCTTAACAAATGCGTAATTATGTATTTCGGCGAAACCCAAGAAGACCATACAGATTTCCATAAGAGATTGCAAAATGGAAGATCTAAATCAGTGCATCAACCTTGTGGAAATCATAGGAATAACAGTGAGTGGGTTCGATGCAATGATTGATGATAGCAGTACTGGATAAGTCAGGGGTTTGGACCTAGGCATGAACGCCGCCCCACGGTTTAATAAGTGACCATCAGTGGCAATCAAAATGTGAAGCTCATTGTGGTGGATACTATGGGCCCATGTAGCGGGTAGCTAATATGATCCCCATGTATAATATACGAAAATCCTTCGGCATGCTTTCGCAACTCAGCTGAAAGAGCACATGCGACACTGTGGTGTGGATGAAGCTCATATTAGCTAAGATCAACTTCTACCATTTGTGTCTACCTAACAATGCGAAACTCGACGTACCATAATTTCTTATAATTATCAGTAGCAGCAACATCGTTATAAGTCAATATCAGCGTTACATATTTCACTGCTGTCCCAGCAAATCGACCTAACCCCTGCAGCGTGCTGACGGCTTATTCAAAAGAGCCTGAAGACACGTGTGATGATGGCACCAACCACTAAGCTTATTTCATTTGTTGCGTAAGATAAGAAATCCACGAATGTCAACTGATGAGCGAGCTCTGACAAATTACATTGCCATAAGACGATATGTGGACAACTACGAGCGAAAATATTGTCGTGGCAGACTAACGCCATGATTCGTCCTGACGACCGATACTTGTAGCATATGATGGAAAAGAGTCAGAATTATCAGTAACACATCAAAAACTTATCAACACAATTCACACTTGAAAATGACGAAAATACTATTCACTTATGTAAAATATTCATCACAAAGAAGGCATACACGAAATCGACCACTAACTGACTCAAATCCAGTTAGGGTTTTCGAGATGAATACCTTAGTCACTAGGTCACCTGGGTAGAATCTTAAGTTCATCGAACATCCTGTCGTTAGCCGCTATGAATAGCGACAACCGGTTGCTGATCTCATCATTAACTCTTCTGATGGATGCATCCCTGGGAGGCCTTAGTGAAAGGAAGTTTTACTCCAAAAAAATAAATCGATTTCTTTCGGAAGAAAGAAACACCTGCACAAAGCCTTCATATACTTTGAGAGTAGAATAAGCAATCAAACTGCAAAACTAATCATCCCTATTGCCTAAAACTGATGGAGAAATAGTGTTTCCAGTGGTACAACCGCAACACTGACAAGTTCTAACTAGGAACTTTGCCGATGATTCCGTTTGTTTATGGAAATATTTAGAAGAATGTGGTTTCACAGAAAAGAACGTACATCACTTTGGCCTCACCTTGGTTTACATTAAAAGATCATCACGGGTTAAATTAAGAATGAGCTAAAATTTGTCAACATCCACGTTTACAGAAAAAACTCAAAACCAGACCACTGAACAAAAAACAAATTTAGATTGGTTCTTAAATGACCGACTGAAACTGAGACAATATTCCAAACTCATGGATACTTTGAGAAAAAATGAGTAGCGCATGCGCATAAACCATCGGAGATGACGTCATCGTTTACCTTTTGACTATACACATAACCATTGGGCAAGGACATGGGAGGGTTATCTTCGTTTATGGGCAAACCTGTTTGATAGCACGTGAGGACCGAATGATCGTGTCGCCCGAAGGGTAAGTGTACAGCAAGCTGATTAATCAGGGGATGACAAACTGCACAGTCTCGGTGTTGTGTTTTTGTGTTGAAGCATTGACTAGATTAAGAAACAATCACCGGGCGTGAGAATCGTAGTCAAATCGACAGCTCGATAATGGAGACGCAACATGACAAATAAAAAGCAGAGTGAAAAACGTACTATCTAACATAGAAATAAACTCAGATAGTCCCAAGATTGCAAGATGCATTACCAGCGCATGACAGGCCTTGAACGCATATAAGTAAGAGATGATCACATGTGGCTCAACCCTGGCTAGGATTATATGAATGGTACAGGTTGTAGCCCGAGACTCCTTACAACACACCAGCTAACTCGAATAAAAATAAACCTGATCCCGGAGTACGTCAATAACCGAGTCAAAGGAAAAACCCGTTCTCATTCATTGAGCCGTTGATTTTTCGACTCTTGTTGGCCCCCAGATCTACCATACTTCTATTTTATAGCTTCCCGGAGTGTTGTATGACAGGAGATCGATGGTCTGCAACATGTTCTTGTAATTTCTTGAGCATGAAGGAGCACATTGTTTGGTCAGTGGCTTCAACGGTACGCCTTGCTCATACTTTTCAAGGACGTCTTGCACCGCGTTCTTCTTTGGTTTCATTTCAGCTTCCGGTATAAAACTAGACCCCAGTACCTTTATTCTCGCAGCAGTCTTTCCGCAATACCTTTGGACTTCTGCAAAATTCCGCCCGAATTTGATGGGAGCTGCTGGTGGCAGTTGTGATGTAGCTGCCTTTGTTTGAGGTCCATGCGTGAAAAAAGATTTTCTAAGTGTTCTTTCCTCTGTTTGTTCGAGTGTGGTCCAATTGGGTTACCAAAAATTTTCATACCAATTCATCGTTCCTATCCACCGGGTTATTTATAAGATAATGAAAAAGCTGCGTCCTCCGGGCGGATATCCATCCAATCACGATAATGAGTTCGTTTGTCGGTGCACTCGATTTATAAATTCCATATGACACGGGAAAATAAAGCCTCTAACCTCATGTTTTAAATTGGCCGATATATATATATATATATATATATCGGGATTAAAGAGAAAAACAAAGACAAACTTTTAACCGAGCGTTGTAAAACAGTCGGCGAATCTGGAAAGGAGTAGCATGAGCATGGAGAATGAATTAGCTATAAACATTCTAAACACATGCCCTGTTGTATTCGAAAGCGCAAAGACGCGTCTAGTCTATGCCATTCTACAATTAGCCTGACGACGTCTACATATGTGGCCTTTTGGTCCCCGACTCTCATGTAGTTGCATTAAACCACCTTAAAAACTCGCATGCCTTAACTCGCTTAGTGACTATTCCCCGATACACAATCACTGTGCCAACTTTCCCATCACGAACTTACGTGCATTTAGCTTCGGTTTACACAGCCGATTGTTCTGCGTTAATTAGTATAGCGAGATGCAAGAGTAAGCGTTCGGCCGAAATACGTACACGCAACCCTAAACTAAACTCCTGCGATATATATTGCTTTAGAAGTATTCGTGAAAACTTGTTTGAACTTTTACTAACTGCATCATGAATGATCAAGTCAGTGGTTTATGTAATTCAAACAACCACTGAGAAAACATGACCGGTAGGGACAGATGAGTCACTCAATCTGCATGTGGAAAGGATACTGCGTTTTGATGACAGAGATCCCAGCGTTGACAATCATTTGGAACGGTGAGTAGGTCGGATAGGAATAAAAATCCATAAGGACCTCGTGGGCGCGCTTAACAATCCACTTTTCGGTCAAATTGTTGTATTCCTAAGATGAAAACAGACAATTGTCTAAAATTAATTACAGAAACAAAGTGCTGGTGGTGAGCACATGCGAAATATTTGCGAGAGTAATTTGAGTGAAAATAGGGAAAATCATTACCAACATGAAATTTAGTTCCACTGAACATGTATTCAATGGGTGACAAAAAAATCCTATTGATGAATGAAACGAGATCCCATTGAGAATCTTAAACGCGCTCAATGGTTCAAATGGGGAAAGAAAGTAGAAAGAGAGGCGCTATGGAGAAACCCCGAGGTGAACTCCTAATAGTGAATTGGATGCCACTGCATATTGGTCTTGTTACGAGTGAAGAACCTGAGTCTTCCAGGTCAAGTTGGGGAAAATTTTGGAGACTGTTTGATCAAACCATCAAAACTTCCAAAGGAAAGATGATCAAAATCTAACATTATATCGCCTCTCCCAGTAGGAAAATTACCGCAGATTGTCAAGGAAGGCGATCGGATCACCTAGAACGCTTGGTATCTGCATAATGGCAAGCTGGTTTGTAAACATCCGGGCACTAACATCGGTCCGTGAGAAAATACAAAGGCAGGAATAAAGTGCTCCCCGAACGAGATCATCCATGAGCTTACATGATACATCGACAACAGGGACAAGGCTGTGTAAAATCAGTTTAAGAGTATTGTACGGAACGTGTTGAAGCTGCACTAATCCGAAAATAAACGCATATCGAAGACCGATGAACATCTGAAAGTTACAGACAAACAACCGAAAACACACCGCTTTCGCTTGCAATTCTTCCGGTGTGCGCATAGCCAGGAGAATCATGGCTTGTCCCAATTTGGTTGCCCGATAGTCATCCGGTTTCTTTACCGAACTCATGTATTTTCTTGCGTGCCTAGCACGTGGAAGAAATGGGCAAAGAAAAAAGTGGATTTCATACGTCAGCGGCATAGAGATCACATGTAGATGATAATGTCACCGAGTACACGACGGCTGAATCTTAACGACAAGGCCTAATTTTGAGGAGACAAGAATCAGTCAAACAAAACTCCCGGTAAATACAAAGGTTGTATTTGTTTTTGTCTATCTACCACGTTGGTGCTAAACAGTAAGATTGACTGAGACACAGAGAGGAGACAAAGAAGAAAGTTAAATGAAAAAATAAGTCAAGGGTTCGAAACCAAATACACGCCAACTGCTGCAAGATGTCACCAAATTTCAAAAATCATTTCAAGAGAGAATATTGAACACTGAAATGTTTATTCAGCCAACCAATTTGGTTACGGGCCCCTATCCGCTTGTACATTATGAATTAACAACCTTAAACGCCCTCCAACCACTATCCACTTCGAGAATCAATGAAAACTGAGTTTGTGGAGCCCATTACATATGCTCCAGGTGCCTTATCCTGGTTGTATCGGCTGATCATTTCAATGACCAACCTCATTTTTCCATATTCAAACAACAATGAAAATGCTCACCGAAAATGTGTGCCGGTAATTTTTCACTAGTCATAGTCATGATTCTTCGTCTCAACAGAACTATCATCGTGCAAATTTGGTTCTTGGTATTTCAAAAGGGAAGTCAATCTCAAACTACCATAACCCTAACGGGATTCCGGCATACGCAACAACACTGTCTAATATCCAGCCAACACTCTAAGTACTATGATGGACTTGCAGCAACACCACTCTACACTTCAAAGGCACAAAGTATGCCAAAAGTAATCACAACTGGTCAGAAAATGTACAGCGTTTTCCGACATGTGATGACCTTCGATCAGAAGCACAACACCGTCCACGTATTACAAGTCAGACAGCTCATGGCCTGAAAAAACATTGGCATCGCTATTCCTGGGGCTGTTATCACAAACATGTCAAGTAGAATATTATCTCCATCCTAGGTAGAAGACAGCAACAAAGTTTTGGTGTTGGTTCTGCCTCCATTACACAGAAAGGCAGCAGAACAACATGCAAGAAATACCGAAGTATCAGTTTGTTGGAAGAATTTACAAGAAAGTTCGTCCATCCTGCAGTAAATCAGTTCGTTGAATCGAGGTATGCACGCGGCCGAACCACCCAGAGGAGATTGCGCCCACATAATAGATGTACTGACCAAACAATCATCTTTCGGGGGATTCTGAAGCACCGGAGATGAAAACATGTATACGGCCGAAGATTCTTGTCCGTCGGAAATGAAGTTCGGAGTACGATAAGTGTCCAAATTCTTGGTACTGTTCAGTCTAACTATGGAATGAGTGATGGAACGCTCAATGGGAGGCTCTCAATGAGTACAAGTCTTCACAGACTGCAGCGTGGTAGAACATTAATTCCTCCGTAATAACCGTCAGCGATGTAAATTGAGCGCCACAACCGGATGGTCAGACGTTAAAAACGCTCTCGGAATTAGAATATTTCGGCTCCTTCCAAACGAAGAAGTCGTAGGCGATGTCAAGCGACAAACTGACGCGGGCCGACAGAGCGAGATCAGGTCCAAAACCAAGCTTTATCTGCTCAATGCATCATTACAATCGGTTTCGATGAACGGGCGCGAAACTTGGTCATCAACAGCCGAAGACAACAAGCAATCGGAGATTTTCAATCACTGGCATCTTCGGTCAGTCACATGATTAAACTCATCATTATTATCGTTCAGCGTTAGACAGCAAGGTAAGCCTCACTGGCTGCCGCCTTTTCCCCAGAGGTACATATTT
>LUCM01005534.1:0-55284 GCA_008360955.1 Fasciolopsis buskii
ACTCACAGCGAGGAACGGTGTAACGCAGCTCTCATCCAACGGGCATAAGGCAAGATCAAATTTGTACAGGGTTGATGCAGGGGAAATGCAAACAACAGAAATCAGAAAAGATAGGTGTGCATGTGCAACCATCGATTTCTCGGGAAGCATACTGCAAAGGAGGATCTGACCCTGTAAAGTATTGCGCAATGCACAATTATGCCGAAAAAACCTATTTAAAAATTATATCGAATTTCCTGAGACTGTTTCTGAGCATCGGACTGTGAGTTATTTCTCGTTTAAGTGCACTGAGTGCTTATTGCTGGCATGACTTGACCGGAGTTAAAAGAAGAATGTCGAAATATGGTCGAAGTCCCCCATCGTCAAGACCCTTACCCAATGGACAGAGAAATTAAGTAGAGGAGATGAGCAATGCGGATATGATAACTGGAGGGAGATTAATCAAAACCAGCGAAACGTCATGTAAATTCGACAGGATAATTGCTTCTAACAGCAACAAGATAAAATGCCGAATAAAGCGGAGAAATAATGTTAAGAATATGCCAGGCTATTTGGAGGATGAGATTTCATGAAACGTTTTGCACAGGAAGAATATGGAAATCCCTAGACAACTGTTTGTATTCACATGCGGATAAGAGGTGCGATAGAGAATCTTGTATAAGAGGGATGAAAAGTTCGTTAATACATTAGCCATGAATGGCTTCTATGCTGCTACTTTTGCTTTCGTAGTTCTTGATCTTAGCCGGCAGCACGGATCGGGAATTTGAAGGGTACGCAAGCCATTCCAGCAGCAGTAATAAACGTTTTGCCCATTCAAGGTCAATCTACATAGGACACTCAGGGCGATTAGTGGTATGGGTTGGGTTGAACGGACCTGTACTCGAGCGCCCTATCTGGCTAGCAGCGTCCTCACTGGAGTGAGAGGCCAGTGGATTTGGAGTTCTTCATCGGAGGACGCAACCGGCAATAATGGTTATTTCCTTGGTGAGGGATTTGAAACAAAAGAGAGCAAAGTAGTCCGACTTGGGTGCCAGCTTGGGATTACAGTGATTATTGAACTGGAGACAGTTAGAAGCATCGTTGAACGAAAGATGATGGTATGACTGATTACCCCCGAACGGTGTTTTCAGGTTGGGTGGCCAGCACTCAGTCAGCCCCACCCATTAGCACTGTTGTAGTAAACTGCACTGTAGCTCATAAGTTCACGTGTACCATGTTTTACTGGCTCCCTCTTGCATCTTCCCAAAATACTTCTGCCGAATCGTTACGAAACGGACTCACAAATGGATAGTATTTTTATTGGCATCTGATGTAAACTGACGTTCACAATGCGTATCGACATCCCAAAACAGCTGAGGACTGTTGTTTTCCATCAACCTCTATTCTGGTCCGCGAAATTCGGCAATGGATTGATGCTCCTGGTAACAGCTCTTCACACGAGTCCACGAGACGTCGCATCATTTGACTCCGTTTCTGGGTTCATTCCGGGATCAGCTTGTCACAATGACGCCAACTACTTCATCTGCTAATTTGGAGTACTGGCTTTTGCTTTTTTGGCATCTGTTATGGTCAGCCTTCTCTGTGCTGCTGGCCTGATAGAAGAAACAAACTATAAGTGGAAAACTATGGGGGCTGATATGTTGAGAATAGGAGAAACCTTTGGACTGCAACATAGCTTATTCAGTTTTGTTGTTTTATCCCCCTTTTCATGGAGCTACACCTTGAATGGTACAATGGCTAAGTCGTTGGTGGTGATCTTGAAGACACATCTGCCAATAGAAAATCGCAGCGGACTTGCAACAACGCTTCTATTGCGCAAAAGTTGGTAACTAGACCGGAGCTTTTAGTAGCAGTTTTAGCGCAATTAAAGGTTTGCGGTTACCAGGAAAAGCTAATCCAACACCGATATACCACTGCAGAGTCTGCTTCACGTAGGCTGGGTAACGGCCTCCTCCACGGTTTGGTCTATTTGTTTGGCAGGAACTGTAACCCGCCAACGAAAAAGATGAAGTGGAGCTGCAGCCTGTTAACCAGGTTGCAGTAATCAGGACATTATCGTAAGAGTTTTAGCTGCTAACAGTCTTAGCGCCCTTATTTAAGGAGCTAGCGACTGGGAGCTCAGGAGAGTAGGGAAATTTATTGGAACACCTAAGTCCACGAGACATCCAAAGGGTGGCTTCTGAAGGGGTCAAATAATCGATCGATACATTAGGGGTTCGGATGGCACATAATTGTGATGAGTGAGTAAATCTAGTAAAGTTACGTATGCTGTCCGTCGAAGGACAGTCTATGCTAAGGGGTTTGAGGACTGAAAGGCATGTTGATAAAAGCTTGGAGTTGAAGAGTTAGTTTCACGCGGATGCCGTAATGGAGGAAACGGTATCATTGGGTGTGGGAAAGCGCTAGGTGGTCGGTTGGTGACCTTGTCAATGCGGAACTGGTAATCCAAGGGATGGTGTGGAGAGGGCTTTGAAAAATGCCCGAGAAAAAGCCGATTAGCAGGTAAGTGCATGTATTCTTGGGGATAGACATTACTTTTGGACTTTACAGGGTTGAGGAGATCAGCGTTTGGCAGTTGGGCAATTGAGGTCAGCACTGGACAATGTTGGGTTGAAAAGAGAGTCTCGTGATAGCTCGTGGATCAGGAGCAGAAATGCAAGCAACCAGACTCTGAAAGAGCGTGGGTAGAGAATGAGCTAAATCTTACAAAATTATTAGGATGAAGATAGTCGGAGTGAAGGCTTTGGGGTTCACGAGCAGCAAAAGGGCTTTCAAGCGGTGAATATGCATCCTTATAAGGTTGCCTTTCAAGCGGATCAAAGCGGGGGATAATTGGCAGGTTCTAAATATGGAGTAGCGCTGGTATCGTGTTGGAAGTTAGCAACTGGGTCCCAGAAGGACGGTGACGGCAGGGGAGTAGTTGGCCAATCACTTGGTGATTTCAAGTGATGGTTATTTACCTGCTGTGTTTTGCGGGTCATCCGACTGGTCAAAGGTCATGCCGAAATCGCTTACTGGAATTCGATATGCCGAGGGTGCCAGGAGTAGTTTAAGGTCAGGTTGGCTTAATGGGTTACCAGCGTGGATACTGACGTTCAGGGTTGCGTGGCCAATTGGATGGGTTATTAGGTTTAGCCTGGGGGCCTTCTGTTCATTGACAGGAGGATGAAGCCTATATAGGATGAGGTATTTTCCAGGTGGCTGAGCTTGTTGTTATGACAAGTCATCGGTGAGACGGCAACCACCTGCGTGTTAATGCCGTCTCCACTACCAACTTGAGTACTGCAGTTGGTAAATTTAAATGAGCAGGTTTGCGGGTGGTTGGACGGTCGAAGGGGATCAAATTTCATTTAGATCTAAAGTAAGGGTCGAGACCATCGAGGATGCTATCGTGGGTTTCCGGTTCGACAGGTGAGGAAGCTAACTGGGATTAGGCAGATAAAAGAAGGTCCTGACTCCAAACAACAGCCTTAACCGCTCATAATTTATGTCTTGTGCGCAGCTCCAATCTTTTGATTTTGAAATCACTCCAAGTTTGCGGGCGGTATTTTGCTCGGCGGTCCGTTGTACCCTTTTACTAGTTGCACCGAAGAACCACAGTTTTTCCTCCTTTTTTAGCCCCTCATTTTTGACGGCTATTTCTCGACCTCTGTGCAAGGCGATAAGTCTTGACCCGGAAAAATCTCCTCTGGATACAGCTGTTTTGCTCAGCTCATTCACTGTTTTGACTTCCATGGAGGTCTCCTCCCTGATGCCCTTTTTGTAGGGAGAAAAATCCCAGCATCTGGAGCTGCTAGTTTTCTAATATTGTTCTATATGCTGCGAACTTGCCCGTAAGTCAACGCTGTGTTAACGCCAGTAACTTAATACCTTTCTTTAGATACGGCCTTCATGCTTGCACGCGTGACTCTAGGTGCGGTTTGACGAAAGCAGTATAAAGCTGGAGCCGATTCTTTAAGTTTTTGAAGCTAACTGCCCCTTTACTTAGTGAGGTGGTCTGCATACCTGCGCCCCTCTTTGGCACTGCAGGCTAGGTTGTTTTTATTGCCAGCAAGCACTATGGGGTCTCGCACAGCTGTGGTTTGTTCCAGTACTGCATGTTTGTCTTTAGAGCCCATGCAGCGGGTGAGCCGTTGGGTCGTTTCCTTATTGGATGTTGGTCTGTCCGTAATCTAAGAGACAGGTCACAAGTCATTGATCAATTGTGAACTTCGTTCGGATGGCACCAAAAAGGCATTGCATACTGCGACCGAGCGATCTAACAACCCGCAAGTTGAAATGAGAGGCTAATCAACTCTTCTTCTTCAGTTCAAGCAATTTGTAGTCCACTTCATTTTTTTCGACAGTCCAACGGGCTCAGACTGTTACCAAAGATTCTGTGGTTCGTTAAGCCGAAACTATTTTGGAAATCAAAAAACAGGCATGGACTAACTCCCTCTTATCTAACATGCCAGCCACTTCATCGATGGAACTGCCCCTATTCCATAGGCACTACCATTTCCATCGTAACTGGTGCTGTTAAGCAGTCGACACGTTTTGCGCTCCGGAAATTCGGTTATTCTGTCCCCTAAGATTCTTCAAACGATATGTGCACTCTCCAGGGGAGACTGTTGCTACTTGCGCATGGAAATACTCTTTCTCCTTTTAATGACGCGCTAACGTGTCGCGCCAGAGCTTCCCTGAATATGTCCGCCAACGACTTCAGGGATGCTGAGGTGATTCCGTCCGGGACAGCAGCCATGGTGGTGTTCACCGGCTAAAGGTATTGTGCCACGGCCCTTGTTGCCATTTCGCCATTTAGCATTGCTGTGACTTCCGTGGGCATTTTAAGGGGATTCTCAAGACTCCCTGACCTTCTCTGGATAATCTTAAAAGGAACCTGTGAGGATTTTTGGGTTTCTCCATGGCAACAACTGCTCGCAGGTCTTGTACGTATTTGAATTCTCACAGTGGTCTTTGATTGGAAGTAGTTTTGCGGTGCCCTGGGAATTTTCTTCGCATGTCGTGCAGTGCGCCCTTTGTTCTTGGTTCCACATTGACTTTGTACGAGGGGCAACTTGCTCTCAGCCAGCCTGTAACGTAAAGCAGCGCGATATCCGCTCGTACATTTCTATCTCATGAAAGTCCACGGCTTTTGCTTTACAGCTTTCCGAACTAGACTTGTTCCGCAAGGAAGCCGTCCATTTTGAAATATCCTTTTCAACACTGCCACTGCCTTCATCGTACCATTTCTTTGCTACCTGATACATTCCCATTGTCGTTTAACATTTCCATCTCCATTTTTCGTCATCCAGTCTTCCTGAATTCCCATCTCTTTTAATCTTCGCACATTTAGCATCGACAGATTCCTGGTGTATTTGGCGACTGGCATTCTTCCCCGCAAAGAAGACAGAAACTGTTTAACCCCGTGGTCGCCCTTATCTGTCGGTTCTTCGAAACATATCTGGCCTACATCAGTTGATTGAATTCCTGTTTGAAAGACGAAGGACCGATGGCTGCTGGTCGGTCCTCCATCGAGTTACCCAGGTGACATGGTAAATGGTGGATACTTGTTACAAGAATCAGACAGGGTCTTCTCCGATGTTGCATTCTTTGGCCACCACGAATGCCAGTAGTTTTCAACTGAATTGAAATCTCCCATGATAAGCAACCTACGGTCGTGGACTGCAACGCAGTCAAGGCCACCGTCCTCAGACATTTCAGTTCCTGGGTTTGATAAGCCTAGTATATAAAACATTTTGGTCCTCTTGTAACTGCTGTAACCTCCGTTGATTGCTTGAGCATGCGCCTCGTAATCTTGTGCAATTAGTGCCAGCCCTCCGTTACCACCGACCCTCTTTGCTCCTCCAAAAGAGAACTCTTGGGGATAACCCAGCCATCCGTGTCCCCTGATTATGGATGATTTCCTAATTGCTATCGTGTTTGCCCTAATGGTTCGTACTTTTAGCTCCGTTTACTTGTTAGCTTTGCCTGCGTTGTTCGTGTAGACCGCAAATATCTCCACCTCCTTCCCCGTTCTTTTCCATTTATCCTCACAGGCTGGCCACCTCCCAGTCCCTAGACCCAAGCACCCTGTCCATTTTTAACCGTTGCAGTTTCGATTTTGTTCCTATTCTCCACTAAGTCTGCACCAGTGGATTCTCTTGGCAGTGAATAACGGTGTTTTCGCTTTTTTATGCATTTCTGTTTCTATTCAAGACTACGTCAATGGTTTGTGCGGAAAAATTAGGACAGAAGCTGACCTTTTTGTTTTCTCTTCCAGACCGTTTGCTGTACAACCTAGCTCAGTAGAAAAATCTTCCACTGAAATTGCCCTTATATCAAAACTCCTCCGATAAAAATAGCCCGATGTATCCGGGTTTGTTTCTAACTAACGTTAGCCCGATACTTCGTTTCCACATCCTTGTATTCTTTTCTGATTTCAGAGGTTCATCTGTCTCTACAAAGATTCCGCGTGCGGATTTCTCTGCCTTTATACTCCCTTGGTCTTTGTTTTTATTTGTAACTCTTTTATCCCTCATTTACTCACAGATATTGTATCTGTTCCGATGGAATTAGCGTTTTGTCAGGCTTATTTTTTGAGCTACCTCTCATTATCTTCCTACATCTCGCATATATCCACCTCAGTTGTTTGTATACCGGGAATCTAGGCAGCGCCCACTGTATAGTCCAACGCATGCCAAGTAATACTGTGACCAATATGTATCGCGAAATTTTTTCCTTCGTTAAACTGAGCATTTTGCGTAGAGTATCCCCTTTGCCACCTAATCATAGTATTTTGAAAATGACGGGGCCCTTAGTCGCATTGTCTTTCACCTCCAGTTTCACCCAAATGCTGATGCGCATGCACTAGGTCTATTTACGATGGGACGTTAGTTAACCAGGGTCCGTGCACTTTCCGGAGGCTGATATTAAGAACAGTCTGCTGGACAATTAGATTTTGGCCGAAATAATTAGAACGAGTTTTTAGTTTTATCAAGTCCGCATGCAAATCTTGAGTTGAACCTGGTGATAGAGAAGGATTGGGTTTTGAGCAGTGCTGCTGCGATCGTGCAGATGAAAACTCGCCTGGGTATGCCACATTTTACTTGCATTTGTTGTGTTGTTCTATTTTGAAACTTTCCGGCTTCTTTTGGGATTTCTATCACGAAAAGATGCAGCGCACTTGTTCAGATCAATTCTTTTGCCACAGGATGTTAGTGGTCAGATAAACCCTTGTCCATAACATCTTCATTGACGTGAACGCAAACTCAAACTCACTAAAGAAATTGATCTCGCCCCCTCCATATTCTTCAGTGCACTTCCGACTTCCCTCCTTCGACCATAGTCTCAGTGGGCCGCACGAATTGGTTCTCTTCCCATGGGTCGAAAACATCTGCCATGAATCTAACCTCATCCAGTCCTATCCACGCACCTAAAATAATAGTTACGTACGATGTACCTCCAACGAACTCCTAAACGTGCAATACCACTCCCCAGCGGACCAAGGCCGGCCTTATAAAACAAGAGACCGAATAAATCGGAGAAAACGTTTACGTTCCACGGTTAATTCTGTCACTCCATCACTTAGTTTTTCCAACTCTAACTTCATTGACTTCCCTCTGGCGGAGTCCTCTTTTACGATGATCAAAAGTTCGCTCAAAAAATCGCCAATTTCGAAGGCAACCGGTAATTTGCCTTGTAGACCTAGAAGACCTACCGATGCGCCAACCGTTGTCTGTCGAACGCCTGTGCTGTTGCATCAAATTGGATAGAATCAAAGTCCGTAGTCCATATTCTGCGCATTTCCACCGTTACATCCGCGCTGCCATCCAACTCTTTTTGCCAGGGCTCCGGGACAAACACAGTTATCGCATCCCATTATATTAGAGCCCTTTCTGTTTCATGACCACCCAGCAGGAACTGTCGCCTCGCCACCCTCCCTCCTGAACAACGACCACATCGTTGTTTCTATTTCAACCCCTTTCGCTTCAGTACTATCCACCCATGTCCTTCTAGAATTTTGGTTTATCCACCTGCTAGTATAATGAACGATGTCGTCCTCTCTGCCTACCTAAGGTTTGCCTTTTTCTCCGGCATCCCATGCAACGTTTACTAAAACAGTGGTACTGCCACACTCTTGCACACTTATCCCGACTACTCTTAACTCATTATGCATCAATTATTTTTCCTCGCAACCCTCCAATCGCCCAGCCTCAGCAACAGCGCAGACTTCCCCCTTATGTTAATTACGCATCGTTCTATCCTACACAGACTCAGTCCCGCAAAATGCCTTACTGCTTCCGGCAACCTGGATATTACGTCCATCACTGAGTCCTGGCTTAACGATGACAGCTCATAGAGCGTGGCGTCCCTTTTAGGATATCAGTCGCTTAGAGGCAGTGAAAACGACCGCTTTGGGGTGGCTGTCTTGCTTATGTAGGGTAGAACCTAACAATCTCCTATCTGAAGTATCCTACACTTGAATTCATCTAAGAACCGGTATGGTTCACTATCAAGGTATGTTGGTCATGTAGTCCGTACTTATGGTTTTTAATCATGAAGTAAAATGGCACTCTCTTAACGGATCAACTTGACCACCACTACTGCTGTGGACTGTAATCTCCCTGGATTATGCTGTCCAACGATTATGGCACCACCAAGGCAGGCATTGCATATGTCCGGCATTAATCATGGGGTTTCGTTCCAAAAAGTAAGGTAATCCACCGGAAAAATTAAGATATAAAACCCATCTTTAAACATACTGATCACAACTGGGTTTACTTGACAAGCAAGCTCGCAAGTAGCAACCGCGGCGTTCTTCAAGTCAGGATCTAGAGCAGTACCTCCCGCTTTAATCAGCTAATCAACGCAACTCACAAGCCTCGTCTTAATAGCGGCTCATATCCTCGCTAGTGTGCCCAAGGAAGCTTTTTCCTATCAAGTGGCTCTCACAGGGCTGCAAATTAACTTTGTTCCAAAATGGCCGCGGCTTTTTGAAGATGAAAATAAACAAACAAATGAACAGAAACAAGACGTTGCGCCTCGCTTCCTTGAAAGCCAAATATGTTTAATTGCATGGCAGTTTTCACAGAATAATGACTCCTCAAATTTTATTGCTTTGAACCATTTCTCTGAGGCTATCTCGCGCGTAATTTCATTTCTCCTTCGGAAGGAAAAGGCCACGAGTTTGGGATATCAAAAGATCACCTTAAAACTTCAGAAACTGCAAAAACCAGGTTCCCGAGATAGCGCGCCTACCGTGCACTTCCCAATTTCTCCGCGCGGTGAGTCCCTGGTAATTCCAATGGACAAAGCTGGGACGTTTGACCAATATTATGTCTTTTCCATGATCCCATCTATTATTAGTTGACCACTAAAATTATCGAGTAAGTATGACCTTGCCCTATTCATTCTACATTTCGTCCTTAAAACTCCTGCAAGCCCCCAATGGCATCCCACAGCAGCTGATTTCAATAGTAAAATCATCACTGTCACCGTTAAGTGTTAAAGATTAGGGCAGGCCCCACTGACCGGTGCCTCTTATCCAGGTTTACGTGTTTCCATAGGAAGAGTGGATAATAAAAGAAAACAGGGGATGAACCTGCAGAGCTTCAAATGCGTAAACAGCTGCAGTGGCCGACACAGGTTGCTTTTCCAGTCATTCCAATTCGACAGAAAATGAAAGCACAATTACCGCTGTTCACGGTTCACTGCTCTATTCTTCAGTATTTCTAGACCCCTATTTGATGTGTCCTTTAGATTCCAACCACGAAGACCTGAAACATCGTCTTCATAATGGCTCTGACTCACCATTACTATCGACCAACCTTGCCAAATTTTCAACAAAATCCGGGGCATTTCCGATTCACTGGAAGCACCCCGGGGTAAATCCCCGCTCCAAAAAAGATATCCCTGCATGATTTGTCTACTGTCATTCCATCAGCCGCAAGCACCTTGTCTCAAGGATGATGGAGAATGTAGACAAGTAATTCCACTTTGAACCACTTCTTAAGCACCACACTCCTTAGATCCAGACGGCACAGCTGCCTCTAGTCCAGCTGCTGCTTCATTTGTCATTATGACTTCATAATATCTCAAAATAAATAGACCGAGTCGATATGGGGCCTTTGCGGCCATATACCTCGAAACGTCTAAGGCCTTCAGCCGTGTCTCTCGCCCGCACCCTAGATTTAAAATTAGCTACTTAGGCCTCATCGATCCGACTTTGTCCTGGATGTTCTCTTATCTAATCCAGATATTGCAGGTAGTCACCACTGACGGTACCACCTCAAGTCCCGGACATAATACTAGTAGCATTTTAGTGAGTGACGCACTAGGTCTCTTGTTGTTCCATTCATATATATTATTACCGCACTAAATCCAAATCTCACGATATCCGTTTTCAGTCAGCCGTAAAAATAAAAATAGTTGGCTCTCCTAAGCTCAGTGAAATTATTAATGTCTGCAGAGAAATCTCAGCGAATTAATTTGCTTTGTTTGATGGGTGTAATCCCTGGATTTTGAATTGCTCTACCAACAAGGGCGAGATATTCCCGCGTGGTTGAACACTGCATAACGGTTCAATTTTGCTATGCGCGAAATTGACCCCTCTTACTAGGCATCTACAAATTCCTCAGGGCATGAATTTATTTAGCCAGTCAAAGCTAGTGAAAGACAAGTTCGATGTTTCGCACCAAAACCGTTCACCAGCATCCTCTGCATTTATGGAACATCGTTGACCATTATTTGAGTACGGAAATTTGATATACTTCAGTGTGCCGAAGTCAAACAGGATCTCCACTAGCGGCTTCCAGAGGTGATCCACCAAGCAATTGTTTGACGAACATCGACTTCTAAGCAACGGAACGTTGCTCCGTTCGAAAACTTGGTCCACTCTGGCCAAGCCGCCTGAAAATTCACCTGGCATCTGCTTCTCTAAAGGCGTTACTTCTCCAGTGACCCAATTACACTATGCCCTACTAGATCCTATCTTTTCCGCTATAAGTCGCTAAACACCTATAGAGACTGACAAAACCTCTCTGGGAAAGCGTTTTTTCCGTTGGTTTTTGCGAGCTTTGGAGCCAACCTACCGTCAACATTAGCCTCATAGATGACTAATTCGCTTTTAAACCTGTTGTAAATGTCTACCCAAGCTCCACCCAGGTTTTCTAACCGATCAATACCGGTGGCTCAGTAACGCACGCTTTTGGGTCAGCAATCGATTTCTAAAACTAACCCTTACGCTTTTCTCTATCCCACAGTTAGCACGACGAGACCTGAACCCGTTATCAGTAAATACGGTAACAGAATAGCACCGGACCTATGGTCAGAGATCGCCACCTCCTGTGGGTTAAAGCATTGTATTGTTTACGTCTCCCCTACTGTCCCCGGAGAGTCAGACTGTCTTCCTTTAAGGAAATAATGCGCCTATCTCGTCCGCTTTCTTCTTTAACCTTTTCTGGCGTTTTCTCTTACGACAGTCCATCTGGCCCGTTTGTCTTTTCACCATAGCCTGTCATTACGTCAACTCTGCTGTTATACGTCCAGTTGCACTCATCCGCCGACTTGAAAGGCAATGTACCATTCGAGAAATTCGAATAAGCTTTACAGTGGCTTTGGCCATACCCCAGGCAGGTGCGCCACAACAACTGGTAAACTCCTCCGAAAGATCGTCCACTCCAAATTACTTCTTCCATATTCCCGTGTACTAAAACCCCCGGCTTCAGCGCCATCAAGATTATAGACTGGAAACTTGGGAGAAAAAAGACCGCATTCAGGCGGTTGCGAAAAAGTTTCTAATGCACAGTAACTTATGGCCAGGCGGAGAGGCTAAAAAAGGCTTCTACATAGGTTGAGCAACTCGGCTCCTAAGAAAAACAGACGCAAAACTGAAATCGAGCCGTAAAGCGATGAGATACCTGCAGCATTTGGTCTGCTTCGCATCAATATAGAACCAAGCGGGCGAAAGGGTGATTCCGAACTGCTCTGGTTTGACTACTTACTGGTGAGCCTCAGGCAGTTCAACTAGCGGGATGCTGGTACAGTGCATTGGCTACATCTTTCCATGGCCCCGCTCGTCTGCGTTTTCTCCCATATGGTTACCATCAAACTAGCTAACAACTTCTTAGCATGTTTTCTATCACAGCTGCACGTATTTTATCACAGGGCCAAAATTCTCGGATGCCAGTTTTTCTTCGGTGTGCGTTATTCTAAACCACCCTGCGACAATAGGCCCTATTGCAACTAGGGCGGCGTAATACTTCTTAATGTCAAGAACTCTGATCTAGTCCCAAACCATTCTATTATTCGCAAATTGCATCAGTGAGTGGACAATTTAAGCTGCTCCGTTTGGCTTCGAGTCACCGATGTAGGGATATTTTTTCTATTTTCCTTCCTGTCAATGCTTTCCGAATGAAATGCTCATTTTTTTAATTTTTTTCTTCTTCTTCCCTTCCAGTCGTCATAGCTGTTGGGATTTCTATCTCGCTAATAACCTCGTGATTTCCACTGTGCTCTGCATATCCGAGACGGGAATATTATCTTGCAAGCAGATGGCACTTAACAGGCTATCTGCGGCCTGAGCTCCAGATCCTTTTTTGCTTCTGGTTGGCCTTCGTACTCCATACTAGAATGCTCAAAAGGGTTGTGTAAACTGCGCTACCCTGGACAACACTTAGGATTAACCCTCGATACCGACAGAGGAAATGAAATATTTTAAGCAATTTTAATGGTTATAACAGCCTTGACGGAACCTATGCCTAATGCTGTCCAACTCGCAAATGCGTTAATGTCATGGCCATATCTTCCCATTTTTCCATTCACTCTCATAATTTCTGATCCATTTATTGTATTACCCTCCACAAAACCTGAGCTGGAAAATCTTCTGGACTGCCATTACCTTGTCTTTATAATTTCGGACCGTTTAGCTGCACCATTGGTTGTCCTTAATTAAAGCAGTCGGATTATCCTCGTGATGTTCATTCGGATAGTTCATTATGCCACTGTGCTTGGATCAACAACCACTTTGCTTATCGACGCAATCCCTTCGTCCCCACATAAAAAACTGTCCATGAACTTTCTGCCTGTATTTGCTTCCATGGGCTTTGGGCGTTGGAATCACGTCCTCAGATTGACTTCCTACAAGTCATAAGCTTGAGCCGCCTAGCTAGTAGCAAAGCCAAAGTAAAGTTTCATGGGCTTGCTAGGTGTTCCAGTTTAGTTCAGCTGCAAACGTCATGGCCAAACCATCCTACATACTCGCCACCCCGCTCCTCCCGACCCAGGCGCCCATACTTCAGCGTCTTCGGTACCCATACTTACACCTGACTTGACTTCATATTAGTTGTTAAACTACAGTAAGTATATCCGCAAATTATTTATATTGTTGACACTGTATCCACCCTTCACCCATTTCCTTCTTCCTAGTGGTGTCTTAAACCTCTTCCATTAGTGATCCGTTCATAAATTACATTCGTCCTCAAGTCGTATTTTGAGTTCGCCTATTTTCCTTCAACTCGGCTCTGACGCACTCTCACATTTTTTCTGTCGTTAAGTTAGCTCCCTAAGCAGATCTTCCTGTTTTCGCCCTTTATATCGTCCACTCTCGGATTGAGTCCTGGATGCCACAGTGGGTTGCCAGTAGTGGTAGCAGTAAACGAGATCGTACTGGAATCGGCACTGCAAAGTTGTCCTCGGACAGATTTAGACGATATCGTGTGCAGATACACAAGATCTACAAACGTAAAAGAAGACGACAGTCGCGGTGGTTCCCTTGTGAGATTAGAAGATGACAAACTAGGAGGGACCGCGGTTTCGTGCACAAGCAACATATGATCCATAGGTAAGAGGTGTGTATAAGGGAAATCCCCAGGAAGCTCACACACCTCTAATTGTGGAATTCTTGGCGAAATTCGCTCCGATGCATCCGACTTTAAGCTGGAGGTCTAGAAGGGAATGAAGCCGGTGCAAACCGGTGCGAAGATGCAGATTCAGTTCTTCTTCGCCATCGTGGCAACAGAAGAAAAAGATGGAAGGAGCAACACGACACATAAGTGGCGTTAACTCCACAGTATTTGGGGCTATCACGAAATGATTTTCGGAAAAGGATCAAGGTCCGCAGCGCTGTTTTCACTCAGGATAAGACAGCTGGCATGCTGGGGGCGGGACTGCGCTGTCAATGAGGGATAGCCTAGTAAATAGGGGAGCAGAATTAAACATCGGCACCATAAACATGCATATATTTTCAGCCAACACTAAGGTACAAAGCAGGTGAACAACCGTTGCAAATATTGACAAGGGCCAGAGCGCCATGGAAAGGTAGGATCGGCAGTTAACACAGGTGCAGCAGAAACTACTTATAGAGTCGAATGTGCTGGTAGTAGCTGAGGACTTTAATCAAGCAGGGATTGAATGATTCAGGCGGCTTCCCAAGAAGTGCGGCAGGGAACATGGTCGTAAAGTGGCTGGAGGTGTGAGAAAAACATAGACCGTTTCCCAGAAAAACGGTTTCCCTTTGGTAGAACGATGACGTCGTGAATGATCACGTGATGGTCATGTCTGACTTCTGATGTAAGCGAAGAAACGTCCCTGAAAATGTACGGGAGTTTCGCGAAACTCGCCGTAGAAATATCAATACCCACTGTGGACTTACTGGACAGGGTCACTGGCAATGTGTAGGCAGGCACGGAATTCGCCTTGCAAAAAATAACAAGCTCTATGGCGTTCAGAATGTATTCCCTTCACTTGGGGAGAAGAAGCAAAACGGAAACCCATACCAGTGAATCCAAACGGTAGGGAGGATGGTAAAAAACAGAAGCAGGAGTTGAAGGAAGTGCAAATGCTTGCAAACCGAAAGAAGTTGGAGACAATACGCGAGGTGCAAAAGCCAGGCAACAGCAATTGCAAAGTGCCCCAAGGAGCGCTCAAGTGGATTTTAGAAAAAACGAAAAAAAGAACTTCAAAATGTATCATGGTTATGTGTAATCAAAGGGGCAATTAGGAATTATTTAGGAAAGCAGAAGGCAGGCGGTAGAGCCGAGATGTATTAAGATAACAGGAAGGCAGAGATCCTCACCCGACACTTCGCAGCCGTCCACCAGTAGGATGGGAGTCGTCAAAAGTCGATTGATTACTCATATTCTGGGACCAGAATTACAAATTACAGGTAACAGTAGTATTGGGAAAAACCAGAACAAGTATGAGATACTAGGCGTGTTTTGCTCAGCTTCCCTAAAGCCGTCGGCCACAAAACTGGGTGGGCACGCATGTGGTCTTTTGCAGGCCCTCCAGATCCAAGGTAGACTACCACTAGACTGGAATGTGGCAGCGTTGGTATGTATCCACAGGGAGGTTGGCGTACAGAGGTAGAACACTATCGACCGGATCAAAATGTACTGACGAAGCATATATGAACAATAGGGCCAATTGATGGCGGGTTTACACATGCATTAAACAAGTGAGCATGGAAAAAAAACATCACCTTGCAATATGTAGATCTGAGAAAATAATATTGACTATAGACAAAATGTCATAGAAAACTACATTGCATGGGAAACAAACTGCGGCTACTGGAAACCACACTTAACATGAATCCACCAGACGTCGCCGTATTTCAGCCACGTGCCCATTCCTTTCTCAGTGCCATCTACACCACTGGACCAAGCTGTAAATCAAGAAATCAGAACTAGCCACAAACAAACCCCGTAAAATAGACATGCGACCACAAAATTGTTATCCCATACCACCGTCTCCAACTACCTAAATGAACTGTGATTCCAATATTCCAGGCTATGCATTCCGCCAAAACTTGTCTCCAAATATTTTCTTCCGTGTTCCGCGCTTCTTATCCCCCTAAAAGGCTGTCCATTCCACCATGCCCATTTAGGTGTCTATTTCCATCACTCTGGAATCTCACCACAATAAGGGGCCTACCAGCAAAGTCCACCTCGGTCTGCTGCGTGCATATAGCAGCCTAGGACATGCACAACAGACACAAAGTGATAGGGTCGAGAGGTCAACATCGATCTCAAATTCCCCGCGTGAAAATTCCGCTACCGACTGTGCTATCAATCCACAAATATGACCTGGAATACGCATTATTCGCCATTGAATATGGCATGTACATTCTTCTGTGACTGTCTTTTCACGTCGTGATCATGCGCATAGCATGACTGGCACTATCCGAGAGATAATAATAAAACCGCCTCCATTCTTTATAATGCAGCTCTACATGGCCCTCCGCCGGCTGGGGAAAGTGCATGAATAATGGAGGACAATGGTATTGGTGATAAAACAAAACAGCTGAAGTGGCCACGGGCAGAATAACTACGGACCGTTGAGTCCGACTTCAGTCTTACGTAAGTACCTGGAGGGACCCACCAGAAGGCGGATATGTGAATCATAATGTTGTTTCTTCAGTACAGCAGGTATTCATAGTGGGGAAATCTTGACTGACGAACCTCTTGCATCCAGTGGATGAGGCAATCAAACGCTCAGATGGAGGCCACTGGGTAGAAGTCTTCCAATTGGACTTCAGCAAGAATTTCGGCTCAGGTAACCACAATCATTTAGACCACAAAATGCAGGCACAAGAAACTCTAGGGAAGGCTAATGCTTGGCTACTTGGTCCCCTCGGAGAAAGACGTTTGAAGCTAAGGTTAGAAAGCGCACGACGGCCCTCACCGATGCGCCATTTGGTGTTCCTCAGGGATCGATAACGGGACGCATACTCTTTCTCCTACTTATTAACGACCTAGCAAACGGTATGTGCAGTCCATGCTATATTTCCACTGATGGTTTCAGAGTATCAGAGGATAACGTCGAGAAAGTCATGTTCTGGTCACGCAAGTCTTCCACTGAAACTGTCCAAAAGTCATAGGCTGACCTATATGGGAAATAACAGAGGAGGTAAAATGGGAATTATCCTATGGTTGTGCCAGGGCAGGTATCTGGGTGAACATATTGCAATCAACTTCAAGCCCTTCAAATAGTGCGCAGGCCAAGCTAATGGGGCCGAAGGGTATGTTTCAAGTGTCTGGACCCATGCACGAGACTTTTGTAGGGCTGCACCTGGAGCCTTGTGTTCAGGGTTGGAACCGCACCTACAAAAACATTGCCTGTAGGTGTACAGAAGCTGGCTGCCACGGTGATGGCTGCAGAAGCAAAAAGGCTGAGGGGACAGAATCTAAAAAATTGGTTCTTTCGCATTCGCAACGCATGTAGGGTGGCCTAATTGGGCTTTTCAAAATAGTGAAGGGTCGTAGAAATACAAAACGCGAGGTACTGCTCACTTTTACACCAGGCAGACGCACCAGAGGGGATAATTTACGACCAAAGCGTAATTATACCAGACATTAGATGAGGGCCAGTTCATTCGATAACCAGATGAATCCACTGGAGAACCAATTGCCGGAACACGGCACTGGTAGAAGTAATGTTGATGTTTTTGAAGAAGATCTGCATCCCGTTGGTGGCGGCAAAACTAAAAAACCGCACGTTCGAGGTATGAATGCTTAATATATCTGTTGGCCTTTGTGCCGCATCTCAAAATTCGCCTTTCGAGGGCTAAGGAACATGCGCAATGCTGGAAGACAACGGCACTGTTTCACAGCCTACCAGTCTGGACTTTGGAGTAGCTGGAAGCCAAGGTTTCCTCCCGAGAAACCTGAACTGAACTTCAGCGGGCACAGATCTTCCGCAGAACACCAAGTTGTAACCGGGAAACAAAGATGACACTGTTGGATGCCAAGTAATGAGCACAACACTAAAGGGACTATGGGAGCATAATCAACCGTTGAGTTCTTTTCTGCTTTGTGCAAACTGAACTGAGCCGAACTGCTAGAACACATACCAGACGCTGTGCTGTGTGGGTGATTGTCGGCTCATGTGGCCTGTAGGCCGCCACATTGATGCACCGAACAAGCTATTAACTGTTTTAATGGATTAGGCTGTCATTGTGGATACTGGCTAGTACGCTTGCTGTGCCTCGACTCATGTGTCTTTTTTGTCATCGACTGCAGATTGTGACTTGTGACCCGGCATGCCACTTGTTCTCTCCCACGGTCCGCCTATTACAATCCTGACATACACGTTGGGATCGGGAGAAGCAGCATGAGATTTGTGATCATACGGAATGGTCTCCTCGGCGCGTTCTCCGGAATTGGCTTGGTGTCGCCGTACTGGGACCGTTACCAAACGGGATACTGACCATAACCCTTGATGACGTTGAGTATCACTGAAGGTTGGTAAACCACTGAAGCCGGTGGTAACCGCCACCCCTTTATCCTTAATTGTTTCGTTTGAGGGCCACTGGGGTACTCAGGTGCCACTCAGGCAATTTTAAGGGGCACACTCGTGCTGCTTGAATGTGACAGGTACTCCCATTTGCGTGCGTGTGTGTGTGTGTGTGTGTGCAGAGTACGAATTGCTGTGGGAAGTGTTCTTTCGTTAATGGGCAGTGTAGCGAGGAGGTACTGAACTTCCGTATTGGGTTTCGTTGTGTAAATGTTGACACTGGCTGATACACTTGGCATGGGCTCACTCTACTCCAGGCGTGTTCGCTGATATCCTTGAGTTATTTGCTAGAAATTATTCAAACTTCCTTGTGTAATTTATTAATGTGTAGAAATCTCTAAAATGGTTTGGTGTGCAGGCGATTAATATGCCCCAGGGCCAAAGCGTGCTATATGATAAGTGGCTGGTGCTTTCATCTTTCCCGCTTTGATTTAAACTAAGAGGAACTTTCTGAAGTCACTTACTTCGAAACTTGTGAAAATCTTTTGTGCTTCATGTTGGGCTGGTCCTTGGGCTACCAGCAGAGGTAGATCACTCTCGGAGGATGACTGTTCAAACGCGAAATTGCCGAATTCTTGTGGCTCCAGCCCTGCGTCGTACGCGGATGTGGTAGCAAGGACTGACGAATTTAAGCGAACCTTAACATCGGAGGCAGCCTGAGGAGGCCGACATAACCGGCGTTCCTTTCGAGTCATCGAACGTTCCGAAAGGAAGCACACTAGGAGCAACGCCCGTTGATGCTGACACGAAACCTGGTGCGCCGGCAACCTCGGTTGCTGTGAGAGGCTCTGGGAAGACGCCACCACGGCGAGAGCATTGCTTCCTGATTACGTACATTCTTGATGCAACTGCCACCTTATCCTAGGAGATACTAAATCATGACATGCGTCCTCTTCGAGATATCCTGAAAGTTATTTTGTTTTCGAGGAGGCAATTGCCAACTCCATCCGAGTGAAGTCGGCTTTCCGTTTGGGTAAAGTTCGCTAATAAGGACCACCTCCATATCTTAAGGTAGTAGTTGAGTCTGTAGCGCAACCCCAGAACATCAGGCCGGTCGCATAGACTAAAGGGTAAACTTATCCGGCTTCGGGATTTATCGGTGGAGAGCAGGACAAAGCTAAAGATAGCTTTGACAGAACTTCAAGAGACAAAAAAGATGACAAGAATCCTTTCTTACGGGATTTCCGGGTGGTAAAGAGGAAACCCCGGGCGAGCTGGACAGCGCTTGTGTACACGGAGGGCTGTCCTCGGACAGTGTGGTAGGAACGGTGGACAGGCGGGCGACAGCCAGTATTCTGTCGTCCACTGCTCGTGGTATTATGAGAAATGAAGATGAATTGAAGGCCCTGACGACGACAAGAATGCTCACCACCGTAGCTTTAGCAGATAGATGGCTCTCAAAAACTTGAGGAATTGGATTTACAGCTAGTCGGATATATATTTTGCACAGACCGCAACTAGCCAAGGCGCGGAGAAGGAGTGGCGCTGGGTGTCCGCAACGGGGTCCCTGCGCATCTATTAGATACATGCGGATAAAAATGGCCTTGGTGAGGCGTCATGGGTGAGGGTGAAACTCTCTAACAGTGGGTATGTAACGATTGCAGTGACCTGCCAGTCACCTGGAGTTCCCCCAACAGGTCTTCTCTACTTCATGGTCCGTTGGGCAGTTGTTGGACACTGCTTGGTACTAGAAGACTGTGGTTAGTGGTGGCCTTTTGTGTTCCAGTCGAACTCTTCTTTTCAGAATGAGAAGTTTGGAAAACCCAAAATATAAGCCCTATTCGTTTAACAGGCAGAACATGGACGTGAAATAAGAACATATAGGTAGTTAAAGTTGCGTTTTGCAGATCTGAGTATGATAGCAAAAAGTATGCATTACATATCCCCCAGAGTTTAATCACCGTATTATGACGCTAGCGTTGAACTCTACCGTCTTTGACTTTAACCCGATGGTGTCTATCATACATGAATGCAACCGATCTCTGACCCTTAACCAACGGAAAGTAAGTAAGTAAATAATGTCGTCACTCTCGGATGGGTCCAACGATAGCGGATGTCTGCTTTTCCACTAATGATGTCGTTCACTAATCTCAATGTTCTGGAAAAAAGGCGATCGGTGTGCTGTTCAATGTAAGGACAGCGGCGATTGCAACATCTAAAGCGTACTTCTCAACTGTGAGGAGTGTCTTATGATTCACTATTGACAGCGGATTGCGATAACTCATCTTTCAATGACTTTTTTGGTGATGCAATTTTTGACAGAGGAAACGCTCGGTCGCTAACCGGAATTTGAGTCTTATCGGAATAACCCGATATACGCAATGAATAATACTCAAAAAGTCGGATAACGCTCTGTTAAGATCTGAAGTATTTTAGAAGGGATAAGTTTATTAAGGGTTCGAGGCTGTCGGCAGCAGATCTGACCGATCTGCGAGAAACTTCGCGCCCCAAAAGCCTGATCAGCGTTTACGCCGATCGTGTTTTTATTGTCATTAAACGTTAGTTTACAATACTTTAGAACCGTGAAAGGTTTCTTTGATAGTGTTCCTCCTCGTCACCACAAGTAACAATGTTGTCAAGGTAGGCGAAAGTAGCTGAGAGAGATCCTGCTGCAATAATCTGTTCGATTGCTCTCTGCAAACACGAAAACGTTGGTTATACCAGAGGTAATTGGACGAAATTGGAACAGGTTTTTATAGGCTTAGAATGCATTGTCTCGGGTTGGTATTTGATGGTATGCCGATTTTAAATCTAGGGTACTAAAAACACTATAACTGGTCTGATGTGTTTCAGTCAAACTCTTCAATCCAGGATGGAAAGTTTGGAAGACCCAAAATATAAGCTCTATTCGTTTAGCCGATAGAGCATAGAGCTGAAATAAGAAAATATAGGTAGGTAATGTTGCGTTTTGCAAATGTGAGCATAACAATAAAAAGGATATACCACAACTTCAACGCGCTATACTTTGACTGGGAATCCGGCTGCTTTGCACCAGCTGCGGACAGGTTCTTGTGCGAGTTGTTAGAAATAGTTTGCGGGCAAGCTCCACACCAGCCCTTGCACAAGCCTACTCTTGTGCAGGCGGAGCAGGGATTTATTTCAGATTTAGTGCTATCGTCGAGAACTTTTCACGTGTCCCATATGTTCATTCTAACACTACTGGGCACCAGTGATCATGTTATTCTGTCATTTCACTGAAGGCGCGACACAGCAGTTCTAGTGAGAGCACGGCGTGGTCTAAACGTCTGGCGTATTATTTTCGAGGAGCTGCGAACGGCAATTGCCAACACCTCGCGGGCTGCAGATTGTGATAACGTAGACCACACCTGGGGTGTTTTCAAGGGTAAAATTAATGGGCCAGTAAACTCCTTTGCACCTCTACACAAGCTTCGTAGCCATGCTTGTGGTCCTCCGTGGTTTGACGAAGTACTAAGAGGGCGATTGCATCACAGAAATCGTGCATGGCGACACCACCACTTGACTGAGGGATACGACAGGTATAGGGAAATCTGAAGCCCTTATACCGCGCTCAAACTTATGAACGGAAAAGCATACGAGGAACGCTTGGCTATGGAGTTTGAAACCGCCTCCAAACGCCTGTATACATACTTGAGGAGAAGAATGAAATGGCCTCCGGGAGTCCCCACACTGGTAGGAAACGGATCCCCGGCTAATTCGGATTCCGAAGAAGCTGCACTTCTGGCAAAATACTACGTCTCAGCGGATGCCTCTGAGGTTCTATCTGCATCACTCCCCACCGACAATGACTGATGCAATAAGAATGGTTGAATGTTCATTCATTGAGCAGGAGGTTGCAAGTGCCCTCCGTTCACTAGTGCCGCATAAATCGCCCGGCCCGGACGAAATTCATTGAAGGGTATTGAAAGAACTGGGTCAGCAAGTTTAACCGGCCCTTGGAGCAGGGCTGTCAAAACGGAGCCGCACCTTGACGTGGTGTGATGGCTTGCGTGCCTCCAGGACTCAACGAGCCATACAGGTTGACTTATCTCAAGCCGAAGATCGAATCGTGTCTGGAAGGCCAATTGGTAGAGGCCTGACGAAGTAGTCTCCCGATTCTCCCAGTCGCGGGTTGATTTGAGTTGGTAGCTCAGTCGGAAAAGCGAGTGGGAGAATAATTGATCCAAGTAGATGGGCTTCCACTCAGCTATACGCCACTGCCTTGCGGTCAGGTTCTTGTCAGAACCAAAGGCTCTAATCGTTCTTCTGCTTAGCGGCTGGACTCCCAAGCAGTACCTGTCCGTCAATCCCCATTAGTGGCCGCTAACTTCGGTTAGTGAAGTCGTGTGCGATAGGAATGGAGAGTTCATCCATGGTAGACAACAAAGGCTGAACCTTTGGTCTGAACACTTCAAGGATCATTTTAGCTGACCAAATGCTATCGTATCTAGTCCGACGTCTGGAGCTGCAAATCCTTGGGAGGTGTCACTTGATCCCCCAACGGAATTGGAAGTGGAGTCGAATATTCGGCTCCCAATGAAGTGAAAAGCCGCCGGTCCCGACGAACTCTCCCCAGTTCTTTTCAAACTGGGCAGGGAAGCTCTAAAAATGTCAACTACCTCCTTGCTTCGGGATGTTTGGAACAAGGAGCGTATTCTGTTATCATGAAGTGAGTGAAGTGTCCATTTTCAAGAAGGGCACATGGAGTGTTTATAGTAATCATCGTTGAGTTAGTTTGATTCCGCTAGTTACTAAGGTGTTAGCTACTAGTGTATCACTGCCAAGCTTGCTGTCCAATCCTGGTCCGGTATTCTTGGACAGAAACGTCAGAATATCTAAGTATGATTTACTGGACGATACGGAGTTGGTCCATTGTAATCCCACGTGCGCTGGCGTTTGACTCCCGAATGATCATCAATACACAATTTCCACTCACTAACTAACCAACAGCCATTCACCAAATCCCACATCCAGTTTCGCTTGATGGTCTCATTAACGATACGTCTAGTGTGAATACAGGGGCAAATTTACCAAACCGATCGGACCCCTCTTCTAATGTTCAAATACCTTCAGCTGCGGTAGACACTCGCACCGATTTTTTTCATTTTATAAGCGTCACCAAAGAACCCACCCTTACAATTTGCGTGATTGTGCAGCTTAAACAGATTGTTTAAACGAACCTTGAAATTATTAGTCAAGGAGAACGTGATATATTGTTTTGTATCTTTCCACTTATGCAGTTCAATACACGCTTTCTCTCCTACGATTCTGCCACATGTTCCTTAACGATTTCAACTATCATGCCTCATTTATTTGTCGAATAAAGTCCACTATCTGGGCCTTCAGTGTTCTTGTTTCGATTTGCGAACGCTTCTACTCAATTCGGCTTGGATTTTTTGCATTGTTTTTTAGGACTAGTGCACCTGAGTAGCACGTGCTAGTCTTAAAAGCATTGCATCATCGGGTTCGGGCTTATGGGCTAGCTTTTGCTACCTTTTGTCGTTTCCAATGAAGTAAGACACGACTCTTTTTACTACACAAGATTTACAGAAAAAGAATAAACTCCGTAGTGAAAACATTTTGAAGGAAGATGCGTATCGGGAACTTTCAAGCAATATTCAGCTTGTTGATTCTGTTCTTAAAAGCAAAACGACTTTCGGTTGTCAAAAAAATGAAAAGACGATCCAGAGCTTCACAGGTCGAACATAAAGGAAATAAAATGTTCAACATCCAGAGTTGGAGACTTGGTAAAGACCACCGGCCGCCGGAATGCGAGAGAAACGAAAAAACATTTACGAGAAAGAAAACTGCCGAAGAGAATGCTGAAGAATAAAATTCAAAATAATAATAGAGAACCAACCTTCCACAACGAGCAAGTGGTTGCATTTTGGAGGTTTGGGAGAGGTCACTGCTCATTCGAACGGCAATTCCTTGATCCGGACTAAGAAGAGAAAAAAGGGCTGACGAAGCCGTACTGCACACATTACTGCAGTCTTCAGTTGTCTGAAGGACTTGAATTATGTTCAGTCGCAAGCAGGTGCAAAAGGGCATCTGATTTGGAGTAGATGAAACTTACGCGTTGTACCGGTGGTTAGTTGTTACACCTTGCAAAGGCCCACTGAAAAGTACGAAGAGAAAAAGTAGTAGCTGTGAATCAACTGCAAAATAATGAGTTGAAGAAGAGGAAGGGTTTCGAACGAGACAGGGCGTAACTGAACCATGTCAACTGTTGTCTCCAACAGACGTTTCAGAGAATCCCACAGATCCCAACTCGACAGTGTAGGTGGGCATACACGAGCCAGTTCACTGGTAAAGACATTCACTATTTTTTTGCTATGTTGTGGACTAACCATCTCAACCCATTTTCCGATCACTGTCCTCCTCAATGAACGGCACAGAACGAGTCAGTCGTCACGTGGGGATGCCCAAAACGTCCCAACTCCTTTACTCAAGTCGTATTCAGTTCCTCTTCTAAGAACTGAAACCTGCGACCCAATAGCTTACGCCTTACCTCTGAGTTGCTGACAAACCCTCCCACTATATTCTACTAACAAAACGCTAATCTAACGGTCAGAAAATTTAATACCGTTAGTGTTTGTGCACAGCAAACTATTTCCCTCTGGACTTTATCCGTCTACCTGATTGCACGTGTGTAATTGTGTTCCTGTGTAAGAGAGATGCAAACTGTCGCAATTTTCAGTGATTACATTCGCCAATATAATTGTGGTTTTTCTTTATTTTCCTCAGCTTGTTTTGTTCCGACAATTCTTCCGGGCTCGACACAAATCCTCTTTAATCACTAATCGAAATGATCAGGGGTGCTGTAAGTAACCGTTGTTCGTGTTCTGTTCATTTCATTCTCAATCACCATAGGCTATATTTGCCACCGGATTCTACGCGGGTGTCTTGTTTCAGAGTAAATACAAAATTGAAGAAGTTGCCACACCGTCTGAATTACTGGAAAAATCGACTGCTCTCTCAAGGCAGATTCTAGAAAAAATTGAGGAAAAGAAGAAATAATGCTTATTATCTTATCCCGTACGATGTGGTGTTTTTCTTCGACCACAGTGTTCAACGCACGATGTTTGCCTGACTTTACTTTCACTTTTTACAACCTACACTTTCTTCTCCTAGTATTATCGCTTATCACGATCTCATCAGGTGTACCACTTTCTAATTTCTCAACCATTCCGAACATTGGTTTGGAGTTTGGTTTTCAGTTACACGTCTTGAAACAATTCAGTAGCACATTTGGGACATCATCGACCAACCCTCCCTTGTTCACTGATATGCATATGAACGGTGGTAACATAGATGCGATATTTGCAACCATGGACGGCATTGTTCATGCTTATTCTTTTGGATCAGACGGAATCCGTCCCACTAATTCGCCAGGTATCTCTTCCGTTTGGGCGTGTCCAATTCACGGGGAGAATTTCGCTTCATCTCCCGTCCTTGTAAGTTCCGCTTTGTTTATTTGAACCCTACCGATTCCCAATTTTTCTTTCACAGGAATTCGGTTCACTGCACTTCGGCTTAACATACTTCTCTATTGAACAAGTCCTTCATTTGACCTGAACCTGATCAGACGTAATAATTGACTAGTGTTTTCTTTTCAGATGCTTCATCCTTAGCTTTGGAGATTTTTTCGAATGTAACTGCATATCGTTACTCTGTGTATTCACGAGATGTGTAATTTTTCTTCCTCCCAAGTCTTCCATTCACTCTTCTCCTTAGAGCGTTAATATTACGTTCTTGTTCGGATGATAAGCATAGGTAGCGGACATTTTTTCTGTGCAAAACTTATACATTCAGTGTACGCATTGATTTATTCACGTGTTAAAGTAGCATTCGACTATGATAAAGTATTCTCACAAGGTTTTTCCACATTCGGTTGAATTAGGAATAAACCTTTTGGACAATGCTTATCGCAAACCGGCATGTCACTTGTGAATTGTGTGATCTATAGACGTGGCTCGGTCGTCCGGTATGAATTTCATCTGTAACTTTATTTTAGCGATCTAGTAATGTCTGACGAACCTTGGGTGTCGATGGATTGCCGATGATATATAGACGACGACTGGAAGAGCTGTTGCTCTTTCTTCTTCGCCTGGGTTCCGATTGGCTCACGGCACACAGATTTGAGCCTAATATACAGATACGCATATATATATATATATATATATATATAATAAAATATAAATTGTCAGTAGCCTCTATATGAGTGAACATAATTTACCCGGAAGTATACGACCGCTTTCGCTCGTAAGATATGCATACTCGCTACTTTCTTGTCCAAACATCTTTTTACTTGTACACTTCCAATTTGTATGCCTGACCAGAATCTAATTTGCAGCGTCAGGAGTGTGGATGAAAGCTTTTTGTTGAAGAGTTCACAGAAGAACCACAGCTGTAATTCGTCAATAATTGCCTGTTAGTTGAGTTGAGCAAGCCTTAGAAACGAGGGCAGAATGAAATCAGAATAGACATAAATCGTAAGTAGTGTCTGGGTAAGTGAACTAAATTCACATGCATTCTGATGTTTTTTGAATAATTTTTATAGATGCATGCAGCAAACGAGTCGTTTTCTGCAGACAGACTGCAAAGCCTTCGTGCCGTTGAATTTGATTATGAGTTGTGTTTGTCATTGTTTCTGATCAACGAAAGTCCTTCTCTCTTGGACCCCAACTAGACGGACGTGAGGCCCCAGCCAAAGCTAAGGTTGACGTTGTTTTCCATACGACTACGCCATTTCACAGTGTGATCGCTGCATCGCTTCCTCCATCAAGTGGAAAGTTGATTATGGGAAAAGGTCGGCTAAACGTGTCTCTGCAACCCAAAAACGACTATTCGTCCCGTCGTTGCTGACCCGATGTTCCCACCAGAATCGAACAATACCTTGGAGATGTCTCGTCGAATAGGCGTCCTTAGAGCATCCTCAACCGAAGGAGCGAGGTCTCGTAGTGAAGGTTTGTGTATATGAACGTGGTTAGTCCAGTACAGAACCCAGGTCACCTTGATTTATAGGTAACAGCATCAATCCACCTTCTCCAGAAATTAAGAGGAACCTTACTCCTCTCCGAGATCAGTGACAACCTATCCGGACTTAGAATAGCTGAGAGAAAGTTTGCAATCTCTACTTCACTCTGATTCAAGGATTCGTGTCGAAGAACTGGTGGGCCCAGGCAGACTAAAAGCAATCAGCTGAGGAGTTTCAGTATTAACTAACCTGTACCGTTTGGGTTTGATCAACAGACGAGATATGTATGAGCCATCGAGAGCCGATATGGTTATTCTTGCCTAGGGCAGGCATGATATATATATATATATATATTCAGCATATATTTTGACTTCAAAACAGCTAGCGCTATTAGACCAATGACGATTCGGTCTTAATTTTTTAGGCTGCACTTGGGCGTCTATGACAAAAGCTGTATGTGAAGGATGTTTTCGATCGCCTCGGTGTAAACCGTCATATTGTATGCTTCCGTCTCCGGTGTTTTACAAAATTGAACAGTGGATAAGGATGATCAGTACCGTGCCGTGTTAACTTTTCGTATTGCTCTTTTCAACCGCTTACGTAAAATAATCTGAGAATTGTATAATATCCAAGCATCAGCTGCAATGAACGGGCATGATGACGTTTTCCATCCAGGTCTTTTGTCCATGTCTTATTTGAGTCGCCACCTGCTAACCATTGCTTGTTTTTCCACTCAGATTCATTTGGATGATAAAGGTCACAGCCTGATTGGTGTTGTCAGTGTGCGGGGTGTGATCCACGCTTTGGATGTCCACGGTGTGCCGGTAGTCCAAATCCAGGTGAGCACCCATTTCGTTTAAAAACACGTTTGTGCGCGCGTGCACCAACGTCCTAGCATGCCCTTTCGTTACCGGTTTTTATCCCATTGGCTATCTTGTCACTTTCGTAACTCGCCCGAGTTGACTATCCAGAGGAGAGTAAGTAAATCGGCGTTGCTGGGAGAACCTGGATTCGGAGCAAGCATCGTCCATCGATCGTTGGATTTGTGTGTTAACGGTCTGGCGATTTTGGAACGGCGGACGTTCTTGCGTTTGGGTTTTTGTGTTCGAACTTCGACACCCGCTACCGTCGGTTTTCAACCCATTCAGCAACGTACAGTTCGTCACGTCCCACAGGTTGGATATCATGTATTCGTATGATAAATAAAAAGGAAAAGCAAGACAAATACCCGCTAACTTCTAGGATGAATCTCTTCTTACCAGAAGCCCAAGTTACTAGACAAAATAGCCTTGAGATCGCTCAGTTTGAGGCCGCTGACGAATTGTTTTACTTGGACTATTCAGGCAGCATAGTGTTGATTTGCCATGACATTTCTTCAGAATGGTAATTCTTGAATTTTCGTGCAATCATTCTTAATAATGACGCGTTGAGAATTGTGAAAAGTCTGTTTTATGATTAATAGGAAGACCGGAAGTGAAGATAAAACCTAATGAAGCTGCTTATGGAGTAATTTTTTCCATGCTTACTTCATCATTTGCGACTCTTAGTACACACAAGATTTCTCCGACTCCCACGTTATTTTGTGAAGTGGCTCTCCGTACCGTGTTAGCCTACTGCCCATCAGTGAAAAAGTATTCATGTGCTGCACTGGTACTTTGGCAAAATCATCAGTAGCCAGGACTAGTATCTGTCCACTTTACCTTCACTTCGTACCGAAATGGATGAAGACCTTGCCCGTTAGGTTGTCCAAGCGGACTCTCAGCCGATTATTGAACGTACACATCAAATGAGGTTGTCCCTTCGTTGGCTCTGGAATTGTTCGACTGGTCCCTCGAAATATTCCTTCGTCAAAGACAGTGTCGAGTCGTTAAAAAACTCCTAGGACCGAACTCCGTCAGGAAACAAATTCGTAATGACTGATGTATATCGGAGATGTTGCCCAGTTGCAAGAAAGTGAGGTCCTCAAGTGAAAGTCACAGTGTATTTGGTTTGGTAATATTTTTTTCATCTTTTATCTTTCACTCCCTTTATTAATAAAACAACAGTGTACATCATTTTCCAGGAAGGAGACCGCGACCAACGGAGGGCTACCATGTGGGGAAGTTCACCAGCGGTGGGATGATTCGAATCTGCGACCTTCACGTCCAAGTGCCACGACCTTATCCGCTTGGCCATCGCCGGCCTGCATGTCTGCATTATCTTCCTCTAATTACCTGTTACTAAAAGACGGTGTACACTTGAGGATCAAGCCGGATTCCAACTCGGCCTGGGTTGTGACGATTACATTACGTCGTACGACTGATGTTAGGACAGACATACCTTCCATTGGCCCATGACATCCCACTCTATTAGTCGGAAAACAAAGCTCAACTCAGTTGATCGTGGAATTTTGTGGCGCTATCTATTGCGGAAGAGTGTATCAAAAGAATTTATCCCACTTTTCCAATCTCTATATGCGAACTGCCGAGGCGGAGCTTGTGCTTACGAGGACTCCTCAGCCGGGTTCACCAGGGGAAGTAGTACTCGTCATATTTGTTCCCTCTGCCTGATTCCCAACAAAATGGCAACCTAGATGATTGCCAAACTGCCCTGTTCTCATGTGAGAATAGTGACATCGATGACCGCTCAAAGGGTACTTTATGTTACTTGGAATATTCAGGTGATGTTGTGCTACAGAGTGAAAATGCAAGCAAGTTGCAAGTTTTTATTCTCGGTCGTTTGAACGACCGTGCATCTGTTTTTGATGGGTTTTGAATTTTTGGAATGTGAAACTACGTTGCAGGTGTGACTGCAGTATTCAAATGAGCTGTTCGCTCAACAACCCCTCGCGTTCAAGAAACGGGAGCAGTTGATTGATAATAGTTTCAAGTACCTTTAAAATATCGTGTGAGAGAAACTGGACGGTGGTAGCTGTGATCAGAAGAATCGCCGTGTCTAGGAACAGGAAAACCATTCACTGAGCGGTCATCGATGTCACTATTCTCACATGAGAACAGGGCAGTTTGGCAATCATCTAGGTTGCCATTTTGTTGGGAATCAGGCAGAGGGAACAAACATGACGAGTACTACTTCCCCTGGTGAACCCGGCTGAGGAGTCCTCGTAAGCACAAGCTCCGCCTCGGCAGTTCGCATATAGAGATTGGAAAAGTGGGATAAATTCTTTTGATACACTCTTCCGCAATAGATAGCGCCACAAAATTCCACGATCAACTGAGTTGAGCTTTGTTTTCCGACTAATAGAGTGGGATGTCATGGGCCAATGGAAGGTATGTCTGTCCTAACATCAGTCGTACGAAGTAATGTAATCGACACAACCCAGGCCGAGTTGGAATTCGGCTTGATCCTCAAGTGTACACCTTCTTTTAATACTAAGTAATCAGAGGAGGATAATGCAGCGGAGCACTTTGTACTGGGTTATTACCGAACTGTTTCTTGTTTGATTTTATGAGCATAATATGCGTCTTCCCATCATTGCTTTCACAAGTCCATATGCGTGGTGCTCGCTATTCACTGTGCTGAACTCAGTGCGCGCATATTCCATTTGACGTAAATGTTCTTCCTAAACCTCCATCTTATTTCTTCATGCGGTTAATGTCATATAACGCCTGGGCTGTTTGGTCATATGGCGATGCTTATGATCGTTTTTCCTCGTTTTCTCATATTTCGTCACACGTCCTTGTTTTTGTGTTTGATCAGATTCCCAATTTGCTTGTCGGTGGTGACGACGGTCCGATTAAAGTAGATGCGCTATCCACCTCGCAATTGCATTGGTTTGATGGTGAAAATAATGTACATGTAAGCATGTGTATATAGTTATTCTTACCATACGGTTTATTGTGAGGTTTTCGTCAGTTTTGAAATACTTTTCTCAATTTCACATGCGGTTTCAAGTGGTTAAGTACAGCCGTCTGTTACCAGCATCGTTTGACCACATTTCAACGGATGCAGTTTGAATGGTATATGAGAAATGATTTGCACCCTACCAAAAGCAGACGTCGAATGACAGAGATTCGTTGGTTCCCAGCTGTTTATCGTTGCAGCTTACGCGGACCGGAATATTTAACAGCCTACACCACGTGACGTATTGAAGTCTTACGTTCGACCTTACTGTTCGTTCCTGAAACATGGTTGATTATCGGTATGTTGTAAATCATCTGTCCACACGATCTCACCGTCCGAGAATTTGTATTTTCATCGATTTACTTGAGCTCAGTTACGCAAATGCATGCTACCTCGACGATTGTCCACGTTTAGCATCAACACCTTAGTGTCGTTGCTCACTGCAGACAGCATTTGCCCATTTTCTGTGTAAAACCGTGCTCAAAAACACCTTAATGAACGCCACTCATGCGTGGCTTGTACCGTTTTAGTACTGTTGCAGGACATCTTCATTGGTCGCCGGGAAACAGCCACCGTGATCCCTTTTCCTAAGAGGGATCCCTCCAAGTTCCGTCCTATTACCCTTACTGCAGTAGGTTTAAAATTTTTCGAAAAATAATTCCCCCACATATTCCATCTTCCTCAAGCATTTGGGATTCCCGCCAGTGTGTTTATCGACCTTCCAAAACTACACCATAACCGGACCAAAACAATTAGAATCCGATTCTCCAGCTATAGCGATATTTAATTGTATCGACAGAAGCAAGTTGCTCTCATTCAAGCATTGAACCCTCCCTTATTTTTCTCCGCAACTGGCAGCAATTTGCCCGTTACTACAACATCACCTTTCCCGTTATCTTCAGCGTAGGAGTTTTTCAAGGTGTCACATTATCTCCGTTTTTTTTTACCTTGTTTGTCTTCCATCCGAACACATGGCGATAAACTTATCAAATATTCAGATGATGTAGTTCTTGACCTGTTTTATATCTCTCTAACTCCTCATTTTCGGCTTATCGAAATATCAACATACAACTTTCATAATAGCCCACGGAACATCATTTGTCTGTTAACGCTCAAAAATATAAGGGAACAATAGGTTATCTCTCATGGACGGCTTAAAACACTCCGGTTTTAATGTCACCGGCAGCCCAGTGTGATTAAATGGGGAATAACTGAATCACCAGGATCCGATAAAGTATCTTGACATGATATAAAGTCGAAGTCTTGCACGAGAGGACAGAACCCAAAACCAAACGGAGTGTAACGTTTGGGCTTGGTAACCGTTTTCGGGCCACTTTGAGCCTCAACGCTCGTTGTCATAGCCACGTGCCGTTTTTTAATGTATTTCGCATTTGATCCGCAATCACAACCAAACCAATATGGCAGCTTGAAACTTGCTTGTTACATTGCTCTCCTCAACGAAACAGCACTGCCCACAGTGTTTCTTACTCCACCGACAATTCGGAGTTCCTCTTACAACGACTCCACACGCTGATTACATAGAACTAGTAGGATAGACCATTCAAGCGTGACCGTAAGTCACACATCGCTTTGTCCAGTCACTAACTCAGACCTCTCTGACCACTTGGTCCCGCCATTAGTGCTGGAACTATAATGAGCCGACCGCGGGACAGTGCTCTTCGATGGGATTCATACATATCACAAGGTAAAAGGACAACACAAAAAGAGGCCAACGTGAACCGAATCCCAATATGCTTATCAGCCAGCACGAACAGTTGCACAAAAAATCCAATGCTCTCTCGGCACACTAAACCACACTTTGCCAGAAATATCGGACGTCTCTCCTCTTATGCATCACACCTCAGATGTCACTCCGTACCCAATCATTTTGCCAAAGGTTTTGTCTTTCCATGTATTCTCCTCATTGGTTGTATGCCTTTCTCGTCATTTCCCTCAGTCTCACGTCGAAGGATTTCGAATTTATTTCTAGATCTTATCTTCTTGTAGCGACATACCAAAAAATCTAATCACCGAGTTCATCATCTCCCGGCACGTTAAAGATTATTAGAAACTCAACACAAATAATCACTGGCTCTTCTCACCCTACAAGTGGGCACTTACTGAAATGCATTCCCTCCTCTGTCACTCCTTCCGAATGTGATCGTATTCATACACGTGCCCGAGCTTACAGTTAGATTCTTCCAGAACCCGGAATTCCACCATCACAACTTAGAGATCTGCAATGAAAACCCATCACCATATCATATGGTACACATTTATCGAAAATGTTTGTTCCTATTAAGTTTGTCTGCTTCGGAATATCTCCCCCTTTTGGGGTACTTAATGCATTCGCTCCATTTTGACTTTAACTGATGACATCTGAGGTTTTGATTAAATGTCTTAATGCCAAGGTCGTCCAAGCTACATCTCAGTGGTTTTTTGAGTGTCAGTACGGCGTTATATAATACCATTCCGACGTTACACCCGGCGTTTGTGACTAGGGTAAATGTGGCAACAACGAGGCAGTGATGCTTTAATAGTCCTTGTACATGCATTACATATTTACATTTGACCTGTTTGCTTTCATTGGTTATTGATATCTCATCTGCTTGTACCATTCATTATGAGCCTCAGCATTTCCGTGAAACTGACTTACTTTTCGTAAGTTTTTTGTCAGTCATTAACCTTGGATGCTCACAGCTTCGTTAGACGTAATCAAAGGGTCGACAGTTGTTTGGACTTTATTATTAATAATATCATCATATTTCAGACTGATTTCAGACTGTGTGCCGGAAAAACATAACACTACCGGCGTGGCAAGGTCAAATATCATCAGAATGCGGCAAAAGAAATAGCAGAGTTTTTCACGCTTTATCGTATATGCAGTCTGTTTTCTCATAGTAAAAAGAGGAGAAGAAAAAGGGTTGATTTGACGGCTATTGTGCATGCAACATCGAATGTACAGTTCAATTTCGTGCACAATTCATCAACCTAGGAATGCAATAGTATTAATCCACAATTTGTTTGTGTGCGTGTATAGCGCTTTCAGTTTGCCCAGGCTGTAACATAGTTCTTCAACGAATTCACAACCATAGCCCTTAGCTATTCACAACTTAACCTACAGGTCAGCCAGAGGGAACGTACAACTGGTTTCCTATGGGGAATGATAACGGATTGTTTAATGCGTACTCCCTTCGAGTGAGGCTAGATAAGTTGGATGCCCAATCCCTTTTCTCTCTTCAATGATAGTGAACATGGGATTCACTATCAGTCAACCTGATGGAGAACACCACAATCACGAAAAAGTAGTACTTAGAATTTCTTCAGCAGAGGTTATCTGAGTTTTACAGTCATTTGGAAGCATTTCGTGGAGTTGCCATTTCTGACCCTGAAACCACCCACCTTCGCCCATACTAAGACGTTTGGACGATCTCGTCTATCTGCCCTTTAGTTACCCGTAATATTTTGTTGCCTTTCATTTTTATGCTTCTTAAGGTGTGGTAAATTATTGTTCATTTCAGGCATTGGGGAATTCAATTCGACCGGGTATGATGAATATGCACAGTGGTTGATCTGCAACAAGAATAAAATGGCCGTATAGTGCTTCCGTGTCTTTCACTGGAGAATTCGATGAAGACACTCCTTGAGTAGTTACATAGTTCGCGTATTGTTCTCCATTCCAGCTTCCTCACTCGTCTTTAATGGTTCATCTTAGCTAAGCAATGAACCTTTGTGTGTATCTTTATGGCTCTTTCAGTTCTTTCATTGGGAGATATTTTTCAAATTGTGAATCTTAGAACCTAGGGTTTTGTATGCAATTTATGGTCCAAGGACACATACACATTGATTCCTGCTTTCTTTTTATCTTAGGCTGTTAGACTAGCGCCACGTGTCTACGCAACCCCTCTAACCCCGTTGATTAACACTCAACTTCCGTTGATGGATCCGCATGATGCGGATGCTCTGATCATCCCTGTAAACTTTGTACCATCCGACCCAGATGATGGTCCTGATTTCATTCTGTCCGCATTGATTGGTATTCCACGTCGGCTATTCTTGTCTGCTCATCTCTGGGGTTCGCCTGTCGGTCGCGTTCATGATCTTAGCATCCAAGTGCTCGAAATCGGACGGGTAAGCGACGAGCCGTTTTTCACGAACTTTTATCCTACTTCAGTTTATGGTCTTTTCGGAATTTTGTTCATTACTTACACCCGTGTGACCAATTTTTGGCATATTTTCGGCTCCCAGGGAAGATTTATTCAGTACTCTACTGTATCCGTGGGTGAAATGCGCAACTGAACGTATGCTTTTGGGCAATACCAAATGCGCGTCATACACGCACCCAACCAATTCACATTGTCACGCAAAATCACTTTCAGGTGGGCCTAGTTACCAAAGGCTTGTGGTTCGGACAGGCATAGACCGCTAAACCATATGATAAACGAAAACTGAATGTGTGGCACACATGAACCGTGAAGGATTCTAGCCAAAATTTCTGACGAGGGCTTCAACTTCAAGGTTGTGGTTGAAACAGTAATAAGGCAAATCGGTGACTCGTTTTGTTTGGATGACATTTTTTGAGAGAAACAAATGCTCCTGAGTCAGTTTTTCATTTCACGCCAATCAAAGTTGGATTGTGCGATTCATACGCCTGTTCTGCTCGATACATTGCAAAGAAAAATCATCCCCATTTTTAATGATGAGTTTAGTTTGTATTCACAATATCCTGCAGTTTTATTTAACGCGAATTTTGCAAACCAACAAACTTAAAATCACTAAACACACCAACTAATCAATGTGGTCGCTGACTTAGTGTACTCGGCTTATTGTCTTTCTTGATAAGTATAAATTCGACATTCATTCATTGTCTGTTGCCAGGTAACGTGTCTAGCAATATACAGCAAAAGTATATCGAGATATGTTCTTATTCCGATAAGCTGCCCGGTTCACTCTTGTATGGAAGACGTAAGCGTGCACAAACAGCTGTTAAATCAGAGAGCAGAGAGACCCTAGAGAGTGATTTTGACTGATGATCGATCGAAATCATGGGAAAAATCTGTATAACATGATTCATAAATTAGTTCTCCCTTAGGAACACAGTGTGTGTCTGGGGGGGGGAGGTAATTGCTGCGTCTGCCACCATAAAAGTAGCAATGGTACTCTTTTTCCTCCCTTTGTTTTTCAGTAGAATACGAAACTTTTCCCAACAGTCAGCCGCCATTCAGAGGCTGCCAACATCGGGAAGTACGTGTCTATGATGAGATTTCAATCGAGAACGATCTAAGCACCCCTGATTACTTGGTCCCGCATGTTGTCTATTTCCTGTCAAGCCCCGTTCCACCGTGGAACGTCGTGGAAGCCTTGCTTTGAAGCCTTCGGTTGAGCGAATCTCTATGATACGGGGTAGAATTCCATATCACGGGCAGAATAACAACCGTTGTCCCCGAATAGGGTCATTTCGATTGTAGACGGCAGCTTGCTGTCGCCCGGTTCTTTACCACATATGACCTAATGAGATCTTATGTGATTCAGTTGCAATCCAAGTTTCAGAGTCATGTTTGCCGATCTCCACCTCCCCCCCCATTGTGTAGTGAGCCCTAGCGGCTGAGGCATGTCTATTTCACCGCACTCACGCGAAGCATGCCATAAAATAGCAGATATTTCGTCTGACTATCTGACAATCAACTCAAATTTCCCAGACTAGTTGGTGTCCCATTTGCTAACTTTATTCTATTCCAATTTGATCTCAACTGACTGATTTGTAACCTTATCACGGGATATGGATCGCCAAGTTTGGGGTTCCAGTAGATATTTGTCACCTTTCCGGCTCAAAGATGATAACCCTAGGAAATCAGTCAAATAAAATCAGTTTTTCTTTCTCAGTTGGACACTCTTTGTAAGATATATCCATATTTATCCATATTGATTGCTTCCCTTCTCATAATTATTTTTCATGTGTAAAGCTACGCGAAGCGAAACCACCGTATTTATTCGCCACGCCAACTATCATCGCCAATCCAAATAACCACTGGTCAGCCGCTGTGGCCGCTGCTTCTTCAATCAATCAAGACGCCAGTGACAGTACGGTTATGTTCCCGAGTTTTACCTACAGAGTGCTAATACCCAGCTTTTCCGGTCATCTGTATTCTGTGTCACTACCGTTGGTAAGAACTAGTCGTTTACCCGTTGCGAGTGATGGCGTTTGGAAATCGAATCCGGGATCCTCGATCTCATTCGGTCAGTCGGTAAGCTGCAGTCTAATCTGTATCACACTCGGTGTTTCGGTGACCGATGCGCAGATCGGACAAGTGCATCATAGTTTACTTTTATATTGGATCAGTTGCGATCTACCTAGATGCAGCCTAAAGTTATCGGGCGATTTATGTTTGCTTTGTCCCGTTTTGGTTTTTCTCTGTGACTTTTTTCGTGGCCATACCGTAATTGAGAGATTTTAGCATTGAAATAACCAACCCACCTGGTGCAGTTCATTGGGATCAATACAAGACGAAAATTGCGAAATGCGAGGTTCTTTAAACTCGTTTAAATCTTTTTTGGTTTTTTTGACTATACTTGATTGTTAGTGCTCCCTTAGATTGAGCATTTGATCTATCGAAAGTCAGAGACTTTAATCTTCGCGGACTAATCTGACGATAACCAAGAGTTTGCCACGTCAGATTTCACTGTCGCGGTTATCCGTTTTCGCTCTTGCCTAGTTCAACGGGCCCTCATTGCGTTGGACTCAGTGTCCACATAGCCATTGGCCATCGGCGGCAATGATCAACCGAAGACGGTCGAGTATTCTGGTCCGCGCCAGGGACTCATATCATGCCCTTGCACGTATTCGTTCTTGTTTTCATATTGTCTGCGGCTGTACCGACAAGAAAACCCCTGGTGTTGCACAGCTTTTTTAGATGGCAATCGATGTATTAAGTGATATATAAGTGGCTTGCAGGCATAATCGTCTGCCAGTTATTCTGGTGTTCGCGAAAAATGTGCGCGTGAGTATCAAGGAGATTTCAATCCGTAATTCCTGAAAAAGACTTCCAGCATTCACATGGGATAAATTGCATTTTTCGATATGACCTAACACTAAAATAACGAAAAAAATTGGCTAGGCAGAACGTCTCTCTGTGTCTTGGTCAGCCCAACCAACTCAACCACTTTTCATCAACTCACAGTCACCTACCAGGGTTCTTTATTGTGTGAAATATTTGGGAGTTATTGTTGATAAAAATCTAATGTGGACTTCTCACATTTTCACTTGCGTAAGGAATTTCCGACGGTTGTCATCTCAACTCAGAAAGCCTTGACACTACAAGGGAACACAAAACACCGTCTGCGGCTCTGTGTGTCAGTGTGTATTTCCAATCCTTCCTCACTGTTCTCCAGTTATTTTTACAGGCTTCCTTAAAAAAGACTAAGATTCTCCATCAAGGACTGTCGATTATTAGCCGTGTGTCTATCGTGCGACCGAGCGAGTTGTCCATTAATCTATGTGATCATCGCTTTTTGGAATGTGAAATGTTTGTTCAGAAAGTGCTTTCAGACCCTACACATTCTTTGCAAAACGGTCTTTCAAAATGCCGCTCTCGTGTTTCAACAAGCTCTAGTTTTTGTTCTATGCCGTTAAGAACTAGCATATACGGGAACTCCGCTCTCATATTTAGCACGCATCTGAACAGTCGACTTCCTGGATAGTCTATCCTAATGTGCTCATATCATTCCGTGATAAGGTTTTTTCATTTTCACAAGGTTGTGAGTGTAACTTTTATTTTACCCATGGCTTTTGACTGAAATGCGACATTTTTTGCACGCAAAATTCTATACACTGTAATGCAATACAACCATGTCCTTGAAACTTGGGGTAGCGCTGAACCAAATAAGGCCTCATTAGTTCACTTGTAATAACGAGCCGGGTGACAGCGGGTTGCCGTCCACGACCAAAGTAAACGGATGACCTGGGATTTGAACTTCTAAATTTTCCGGTGACAGGTGCTTAGTCTGTTGGCCCACGTCCGAAATTTTACTTGGCAGAATATGTTATGTTGTGTATTTTTGTACCATTAGTTGTGGGAATAAAACTTGCTTAAATACAGTTCCCACAACATTGCTGTTAAATACTATTCGTGTTCGTTCGTGTTGAGCAGTTTACCCAGACATTTCACACTCATGAAGTTCACTTTCACGTCTATTTCCCTCTGATTCTGTCTCAATACCTTAGATCGTTTTGTCCGACTGCTCGGCTTTCACCAACTCAAGCCTATGCTGCCTTTTGCTGGACGCGACATCTCATCTACTTCTGCTCTCTATAGACTTTCACAAATCTACCTCACTTGGCCAACCGTCATATGGAGCATATTCCTTGATTTGGAAGTACACCCCACCCGACGATCGGATGAATTTTACACATGCACACAAAGATCAAGTGGGACAAGTGACTGTGGTTCGCTGTGACGTGAACAACCGATGGGCTGTTTACCCCACTCCAGATGGGTATGAAATTATTAAGCTGCTAAACATCAACTTTTTCTATCGGTTGTGCATATTCTGACACATGAACTTGTTCAAACGGAATCTACATTCGTTTTAGGTCTTATGATTTATCTGTTCATGGGCACAGCATAAATTGATTTAATTTACAAAATAATTAACCCTCCTGGTTCTGTATTTTTATTGATGACCTGTTTTGGGTTGTTCCGTCATCATCTCTGACGTGTATCGAAGGTTTCACTCGAAAGAACAATGGAGCTGAAGGTTTTTGATTTTTTTTAAGTCAACTGAAAATATGTTTGTTCAGTTTTGGTATGCTTCAGTCGACTCGTTACTTCCAATGATCAGAATTTTATACGGGAAAAGTTCTTGGTTCTTCTAGGTATTAAATTATGTAGATGGTGAATACAGGGGAAATGGCCCCTCACTGCGACAGCGTCAGTCGTACGCTTCTGTTCACTCTTTGAATGAACTTCAAAACAGTAACTTCGAATAAAGACTTTGGCTACTCACACCATATTCGAGTAGCAAGTGATTCTGGTAACGAGATAGCAACCGTACATTGTTCTCCTGGCACCACCTATCTCCGTTAGTTCGTTGTCTACCTATGAATTGTTTCATGTCTCAAACTAGACACGTCAGTTTTGAGGCAGTTTGCGTCAGCAGACCGCTAAACGCTACGGCATGGTTAGTGGTGAGTATCTCGGTCTACGTTTTGGTCACTCGTTCCTAACACCTCTCGAAATATTCGCAATTGACTGTCTCAAATAGCTTCCGCTGATGAACTGTTCGCTGCCTTCTCATGGTGTTTTTCACGAAGATGGGGAACGAAGGCGAGTCCTCTGCGCCGTCCATAGGCTTGATTGATATTTGGTAGCCAGTCTAGGGATAACACGGATTTCAAATCTACCAAGAACGATATACACGGCGCCGTGCTCAGTGGCATCTGTGGCAGGAGGGTGTACTGCCCTTATCCCATGGGAGTGTGAACTGGGAAGTCAATAATCGGTACCTAAGGGGTCACGGAGTCCATATTTCGTTCCGCTGCCTTGCGGGTTAAGATTTGGATAGCTAAAGGCTTCGGCTGTGTCCGCAGAGAAGCCACTTCCTTTGATCTGGTAATCTTGCCAACATTGTACTCACAAAAAAATTATTGGTGCAGTCGATTGCGTAATTTTTTTGTTGAATTAATTATGAATTCGTTCTCAGGTTTATCCGTTCCCTTGTGTTGTAATCACCAAAAAAACAACAGAAAAACAACGAAATAGATACTAAAAATCCAAGAAAACGTTTGTTTTCGTTTTTCACGATAATGCCATTTATTTCTATCTTACTTGTTGTATTATGTTTTGTTTACGCAGTTTTTAGTGAGGCAGGATATATATATATATATATATATATATATATATCAGGTTCGAATAAGGTATTCGATCTTTTTGATGACGAAGACTACCCCCTTCCTTTGTGCTCTCACACGAAAATAATGATAACATCCATGCTGTCTGTTGGCCAGTGGTGCCTACGCATGCCTATGCTCATTCTAGTCTAGTATTAACATCTTTCCAGTTTTTTTAGTGAAATGACTACACGCTTATTTTTTGTACTGCCCTGTCAGATTATTGCATGCTGTGGACATTAGCACAGGTGAAGCTATTTCCAACTATCCGCTTCGTGTAATTGAGCCACACCGCGGGACAAAAGTTACCTTCTCCATGGGCCCCGGAATGCTTTATTCCACCCCGGACTCCCAAAGATGGATGGTATGATTACTCGTAGACCATTGAATTCCTCGCATTTGTTCTAACGTGATTTTTCGCTGTCTTTATTACTTTGTTGTAACTTATTTCTTGTTCATGTGACAATCGTTCTTTTTTCGGATTAGCGACTGAAACGTGGTTGAATTGAGATGAATCCACCGTGAAAAATAGCTTCCTAAATATTTTTCGGTTGGCTAAATAACGAGTTTTATCTATTCAAGAGTGTTTACTTCATTTCCGGAAGCTTTTACTAGGTCATTATATACACTTTAGTAGACAGTTGATAAAATCGGTCTCTAATGGAGCCGCATGGCTCAAATGATGGCAAATCTTGAACCACTATTGGAAATTTCAAGTATGGTTGAATCGCAGCACAATCATCACTGACAAGAATCGCCTTCACTCGGCTTTTTAAAACGCTTAACCCATTATACTGTACACCCTAATTCAGAGTCATCTCTGTTAGTCCTGGATCTTAGTCGGCTTAAAGCATGCTGCCTTTCTGCTCCAATGCGTCCGACGTGCAAATGTTTGTCCTACAACAGCTTGAAATAGAGTTTCAGTCAGTGCTGACAATCTTTCCAGTTTATTTTGATCCAGTTGTCTGACTTCCGGAAATTCCCGATCTTTAAGCGATTTCAGTGGATGAGCGATCAGTCAGTTGACACCACATGAATGTACGCAGGCACCGCGTACGCGAAAGCCGTAGAAGTGCTGCGATAATTGCATTTCGGATCTAGTTCTTCTATGATTACAGTGGAAACAGCACAAACCGTAATTTCGGCCCGCCTCACTCTCCGTGTTGAAAAACGTCTTTTCCACCGAACTCATACTCAAAACTTGCAATAAATGTGGAAGATCGGCAACTCACCGAAACATTTGTGAATATAGTACTTTAAGGCCAGAAGGAGTTGAACCTCGCGCTAATTTTCTAGCTTCAAGGTCGAGGATAGGCGAACGGTTGTTTCACTGTTACCTAACCATGAATAAGATGAACTGAGCTCATTGTTCGGATGACCACAAACAAACAGTTTTTGTGCTCGAGGAAGTAAGTGGTGGATCTTCCACGCTTCTAGCGTCATCCGCCTTAAAGTCTCTCGCAAGCCTGTGTCCGTCACTACGACAAGGAATGTCTGGTGACTGCTAAATAAGGGCATCTCACCTTTTCATGTTACGTCCACGTGGCACGGCGCTTCAGAGAGAGGGTTTGAATTAAAATACCGGCTGACGGTAACTTGAAGGAAGCATCGATACGTAAGCTAAGAGAACAAGCCTTGGGGGAAGTCAAGCGTCACTGACAAGCTAAATTAGCGCATGATCTATTCGACCAACTAGTATCGAGAGTAGTAAATCGCAGTGATGCTGTCACCTCCAGGCTCACGGATCAGAACCTCACTAGTGGAGATATATATTTTGCAAGTAGTATCTGAATGAATATATATATATATATATATATATATATATATATATATTGAGGGAACGATATTGTGATTGACTTTGCTCCTGAGTCTGATGGACCAGTTTCATTGATTTTCGGTGGTTGCACGACGCTGGACCGTGCCAGACAAATCACGATCAATACACAGGAGTGGATATAATCCTATCTTGCCAGACAGAGAGCAAATACATGACAAAAGATCATAATGAGACCGCATTATACCATTGGTTATCAACGTATACCCGACTTAGTGGCGTGATTGGAAGGCCAGAGTGGGGATATGCAAACCGAGATCGCCATATCGTGACCTGGGCCAGCTAATCAAGATGAGCGGTCTGGGTACGACAAAAGAGCATCATGAACTAAACCACGTGAAATGCGTCGAACAAGGTGGACCAATCAGAGCGTGACCTGGATAGCCGATAAAATGATGGTAGTCGCATGAGTGCAATAATACAAGTAGAGCAACGTATAAATATGCCATGATTTCGCCTAACAAACCAGAAACTCTGTGTGCCGATTGACTTTGGTTGTTTTCACTTGAGATAGTGGGGACGGACGATAACGATCTAGAAATGAGATCGGCCTACTGAAGAGCAGTAATCAAAACAGAAATGGTGATGCTCAAGAAGTCGATTACCCCAAGATAGGGATTTCCGATTTTTTTGACAAGTTATTTGAAATTACACATCCCAACTATGATTAGTACTACCGTGAAGCTTCCCAATGCATCGTTCACTGTTTCATTTCTCTTCGGCCTACATCACCTCCTGTCTATTTCTCCCTCCAGCTGTTAACGGACACCGGGGGTATTTTCTATCGCATCCCGATGTGTCATCCGGAACCAACTGTCGTACAGAGTATTCCAAGTTCCCCACACGGTTTCCATGCTTCCAATGTGTGGCATATGCCGGCTGCCATCATTCGCTTAGACAAAATAGATAAAACGAAATTCTCATCTCACTGGCCGGCTCCGATCACCACGTTTTTTATGTCCGCCGAAGGCATTGGTCTTCTTGTTCCGAATACGTCCGTTGTCGGACCTTTTAGAAATGGTAAGCAATGTATCTTGTAGATGTTTTTCCCGTCAGCCTGATCCTAAAAAAGACTGACTTTTCGTCCTAGTTATTACCCGTCATCTGCTAGAATGAATTTCACGAATTTCAGTGTACTTTCATGATCCTAATACACCTGCTTATCGAAACAGTTCGAAAACTTGTAGGCTGGTAGTTGGGCAAAAATTAAAAACTCAAAAATTAGATTTCACTTAAGTTGTACACAACACCTGTTGTTGTCACTCTCTTTTATGATACGCGAGCGTCTCTCAGTACCTAATGGTTGCCTTATTTCGATGTTCTACCAGGTCATTTTGGTTCATATGCCCATCATCCGTTGCTCCTGGCGTCAGAGCAAGTAAGTTGTATCCTTACTTGTTTTCTTCAATAATTCATGGGTCTGACGTTTTTCAGCTATCACATCAACTTCATTAGTTCTGTGTCGGTGTGTGAAAAATATGAATCTCCTAATCGCATGAGATCATCAAAATGGTTAGTGTTTTGTAAATCACACATGTATTTATGCTGCATCAGAGTGTTAGTTTATGTCTTGGCCGTTGATGGTCTAGTAGATTAAATGTCTGCTAGTTTAGGGACCATATGTTCCAAACCGAGATAAGCCAGCCACTTTGTGGTATCCGTTTGTGGCGCGTAATGGCCGCCACAAACGTAATGAAATAGTGAAAAAACCAGAGCTGCATTCTTGTATATAAAATATTTAGACCTGCAGTTTTTCGCGGTATCCGCGATTGTCCACGAACAATGCTACCAGATTGTTCAAGTTCGTTGCATCACCTCTTCTGATTGATCTGCTTGCCCATATCATATTGGCATGAGGGCAATGCATTACTGCGATCGGCAACCCGAAAACCAGCTGCTTCGTTCAGCCACTCTTACTGTAGCTCAGTCATTTTGCCGCACTGACTAGACAGCTACTCCCTCTGAATGACCATCGAAACGCTCTTACATGACGGTTCATCTGAAATGGCTTCTGGTAAGGAAGTCCTACGCATTGCCTTCTCCTGGTGGTGTATTTGTCACAGTGCGGGGACGAAGGTGAATGCCCAACAGCCCCTATCAGGTTGATTGGTCTTTCGTAATCACTGTAGGGGAATTGGCTTAACCCCAATCTCAAACCAACCATGGGTGTCATGCGATGCACGCGACTATATGCTCATCAGCATCTGCGGCAATGGAATATACTGATCATCCGGGATATCTAGCTTCATCCGCAGGAGTATGAAGTAAGCAACCCGTCACCGCCCTCTCATAAGCTATGTGGCCTACAGATAGTTCTGTAGTTTCATGGGTTAGATCTTTTGGTCAAAAGCTGGGGCTGGGTTCACCAAGTCAATCTTCTACTTTGGCCTGAGTAGACCTGTAGCATCCAGTCCTTCAAAGGAGTCACTGATCCTGATGACTAACCGCGGACGTTGATGTAGAGTATAGCGAAGCTTATGCTTTTTCTTGTTTTCCTTCTACGCCACGGCTCCGATGGCACATAATCTGTACACAGATTTGCGCAGTATATATAGATATCTGTTACTGCACACGCGTGGAACATCATTGCTCGACCGATCCGGACGATATTCGTGGGTGTCAGAGTCTGTTTTTTTTTCTCTGCAGTTTCCCCACATTAACAGTTAACGATAGTGGTTACTGTTTTGTAGCAAATAAAACTATTCAAGTTCCATCATCTCCGGGAATTACTGATTCCCTGTTCCATTCGACCCCGGAATTACTCATAGGATCTGATCTATTTTGTCGACCCTGAAACCGGACGCCCTGTGGACCGAATTCATCTGGAAAGCGATGAACATGTGATACACTATCGCATTCATGATTGCTCGGTTTGGACATTGGATACGACAAACTTCAGTGATAGTTCGTCAAAGCATCCGGTTTTATCAGCCTATGCAACCCAGGTGAGTTGTGCTTGTACATGAAATCGATGGTTTCACCTAAGCAACACGAGACAATTGCTTAACAACTGTTACAACGTATTGTTCATCACAATACTGAATTGCATTGCGCAAGTGATCTCGTTCGCTGTTAGTTGGTTGCTTAATTCTCTCCAACGTTGCATTCACATTTTTTGGTCTCATGAGATGCTTTCGTCATACCAATCCTAAAATGTATACTTTTTTTAAAATTTGGCTTTGTTCTACCGCCCACCACTTTTCTTGAATAGGTTGAGGCAAACCACAACGCATTTACGTCGCTGATTTTTATCTGCAATCTGGGTCCTCATTTTTGCAACTAAGACCAGTTAGTATTCCTCAGTTTGTGATCGGTAATTCAGGACTAGAAACTGAGACCATTATTGACGCTACCTGCATCATACTCCCGCTTCGGTTTTTATGCATACAGTAGTCCGATGTGCATTATGTTAAAGTATACAAGCTGTGTCTATGCACGCAACGTGTTTGGACGCTCAGCTTCGCCTGTCGAACTGAGTCAAGCTTCAAATTAGGTAGGATTTAAAAATGAGACATTGCTGACGCCTATCAGTCGTGAATGCATCTGGCTAACAAAAAGTTGCCCGTGCGATTTCGACTAGCAGAATTGGCTTGCAGGTACGAGAAATCTTTTCCATGACACCCCCCTTGTTGCATATGCCCAAAGACGAATGTGTGCGTGTTGAATGTCTTCTAAAAACTCGCCTGGAGGGCATCATAGCTCGTCGTATATCTGTACGCTTTGAACAAGTTTGCCAATTTGCGGATGATGAGGGAATTTATTTTGATCCGGTCAAAATACCTGCTGTGAATAAAACGTTTCTTTTAACTAGAAACGTATTCACAAGAAAAGACGACTGAAAGTAGCAACGATGGATTGTATACTATCCTAGAGGTATGAGAGAAATTACCTAATATTTCACGGAATATTGCGCTTATCAAAACCTCGCTGTTGTCCGTGGTGGTGTTAATGAGTCGATATCTCGGTTCGCCAATGGGAGTTTTCAATCAAATTATATGATATTATATATATATATATATATATATATATATATATATATATATGTATATATATGTAATGCCACGTTTCGCTGTCAGAGTACAGTGAATAAAAACATCCTACAACCTTCGAACAAAGTTGTTGATTTGGATAAGAATTGGCTTATGCTTTGTTTCCTTTTCTAATGGGAAAATATTTTTGATGCAAAGCTAGAAATAAAGTAACATATTTGTTTCTTTTTCGATTGGAAACGCAACATAACGAACGAAGTTGGTGGACTCGTTCGGTAGACAACTTTCCGATTGGTCGATTGCTCGTCTTCTATCACCAGGTGGATCCGGACCTCTGTCATCATCTGTCTGCGGCGGCTCGTTGACCATTTCTCGACCTCTGTACGGATCTTTTCGTTCTCGGATTTATCTCCTAGTTGTGGATCTAAAAACTGGCATGATCAGAGCTCCGTCAAGCGGCAGTTCTCCTGTGTATCATCTCACCGCTACCGCAATGTTAAATGTTGAAACGCTATGGCCCCAACTGATCACGATGTGGACTTATTTACCTGTCCTGTATCTCGTTATTGGTTTCGCAATTGTGCATGTCTCGCGGATGTCCATCGAGCAATCCGCCAAATCATTTCTCCGACACGGCGCAAAATTGTCAAACTCTGCGTAGATTCATCGTCATCCGGCTGTTTGTTACTGTTTCCTGCGCCTTCCCTCTTTATTTCCTGTACAATGTTTTTTTTTAGGCTCCTATTCGCCCGCGACTCTCGCTTATTTTTCCTCCGTTTATTCTCAATGTTCATAAAACAAACTAAGGTCCATTCTGACTGTTGTGTTCTCTTTTGCCTCGCCATCCTTACTCCCGCTACCGGCCGTTGAGTGATGCGATTCTTTCACCAGTATCGATTTGATCGTTGCGAAGCTAGCAGAATGTGGCGAACAAGCTCGTTTTCGGTTATTCGTATTCATCCTAAAAGATACCGTTGAATATGGTCCCATATAGTTGAAAGGGATAACCGCCTTGCAGTCACACTAGTTCAGAAATCAAACAATGTTGTGTGCGCATAATTGATCAGTTCGTCAAACAATCAGGTTGCAAACCAATTATTGGAGAATGAGAAGGGAGCCGAAGGAGCTTACGAGTCTGAAGAAATTGTTCATGAGCACAGAGTGGATGCGGACGGTTCCAGGAAAAAAATACATCTCCAAACAATTCGAGTGGTGAATTCCCTTCATATTCGAAGAGATTATTTCATATCTAGACATTTGCGAATTTGGATGATACAGCTCTTGATATGTTGTTGCAAAGATCGAAATTCTGTTTTTACGTCCTATAAAAGCGCACACCTTGAAATGGTGATTAAATTCAAGAATGCATTCAATCACCTATCAGGTTTCTTGTCCTGCTCATCACAGTAATTAGAAAAGCCTTAAACTCGTGTTACCAATTTTTACGAGGACAAACGAACAATAAGAGGATTGGTATGACCAGAACACTTAAAGCGTCAACAAGCATTACAAGCCAATAAAGAAATGAAATTGGCCCGATAGATAAAGAAGTCGGAATTGTAAACAAGAAAAAGTTGGACTACGCTGAGCGACCCCTCGAAATGCACCCAAACGCTGTCTGAAAAGAACAGAGCAATCCAAATTTGAAAAAAATAGTCTACATGAGAGCACGAGGTCTGAAACAGTAGAACAATAGGTGCGATAAATTTCCAGTGGATGTAGCGCACGGGCACACCAATACGCAGGTTGGAAGGCCTACCAAAGTTACACAAAGATGGAACTCCGATGAGGCCCATTTTGTGTATGTGTAACTTCCTGCGTCACTCTTCATTGAGGTGATCAGTCAGTCTGTCGGAATAAGTAAAAGCAATCATCGCCGAGCATGTTGAATCAGGCACATTTCGCTCGTGGAAGAAGAATTTACCTTCGGAAGGTAAATAGATGTCACTCGATGTAATTTCCCTGTCTACTGATGTTCAAATGGGTGAAGCTACCATTTATTTTGACGAGTGTATTTAAGAGATCAACACCACTTTAGGGATTCCACTGAATGAACTGGAATACCTACTCTTTGTTTGTACTCAAAATGTTCAGTTTCACTTCAGTGCTGAAATATATCGACAAATGGACGGAGTGGTCTTGAGGTCATCGTTGGGAACATTGTTTACTGATATCTGTATGTCCAAACAGGAGAATAATTAGCTGCGTTCATCAATCAGACAGTGCACTGTAGAAGGACGCTATGTTGATGGTATACTATGCTCGGTAGAATAAGAAACGGATCACAGCTTAGCGTACTTCGGTGTGTACATGAGATTTCAGGAGTACGAGTTTGCCGAATTATCATTCCATAGAAAAGCAACCTGGAATAGATTACATCCGTTTTTAAAGCTTTGTACCATTAGAAGTGAGGAGAAACTCAGTCCCGTGTTTATTTGTTGGAGCATGAAAATATATAGGGACGACGCAATTGAAGATGAACTTCGTTTCTAGCGGGGCGTGTTCGTGCAAAATGGATATCTCGACCGTTTCACTGAGACAATAGAAAGACGTGAATTAGGACGAAAAGGAACAAGACTAATAAAGAAACCGGTGTGCTTTCGTTCAACTTTCAAAGATGATACAGAGGTCGAAATTACTCAACGGAGTCCGTCAGATGCAGTCAGCTAGACATTCTTTGCTGTACAGTTTCAAATTATTCACATCCAAAACGATAATATTTCCGGCTATAGGATAGAATGTTAGATTCCGCAGCCTCTGTCTGTGTGTGTTCGTTCACCTGCTGCCGTGGGACTAGGCATATTGGCCAGAAAAGCAGGCCTCTGTCCCATTGTGTTCGTGAACACCGCTCGGCTTAACTGAGTACAGGAGCAGTTGAGCTAATTAATGACGCTCGCAAAATTTTGGAAACTCGCAACCTGAGCCACAAAACACTACTATTCGAGATCGCTGTTGTTGATTTGCCTTGAGCTGTCTGTCGTAACCGTTGAAGTAAGGTTATTTTCCGTCGGTTCATTTTTCATTATTTGTGATCGAATGTAGAATAGGCTGTTACCGCTGTTTCCTGCTCAAAATTTATTTATGTGTTCCACTTTCTTGAATCATCAAATCGAATGATTGCTTTCTTTTGGGAACTTTACATTTTTCAGATTTTTCTTCCAAGATGGATTTAGCCACCGTACTAGGTCACAATTTTATGTCGGGTACATTACCAGGTCAGAAGCTCGCGTTACTGCTAAGCCATGGGTTGATTGACCATGGCCCGTTAATTTGTGACATCGTCGGTCGAATTCTTTGTTCTAGTCCGTCCACGGTGGGTGACACATCAAAACTAGAGAATACAAACACTCGGTCATGTTTGTTTTTCGCATTGCAAAGGGCCGCGAACATCTACGAACGGTCACTTGGTTCGACTTCGCAGCGTTTTTTGAAAAATCATCATAGTGTTCAATATTTTGATCTATCAGTATGGCTGAAATCGAAATTCCTTGAACGGGATTCGACGGAATCAAATTTCGGTCCGTGTTCCCAAATCTCAGTGGACCTGTGCACACATCTCGCGGATCAGGTGAGCGGAAATGTGATGTTTTAAAGTCGTTTTTTTCTTCCATGGATTATTGTTTTCGTACACCCTGCTTCTTTCTTGTTCTTCAAACGTTTTCATTCTACCAGAGAAGAATGTACCGGTTCTCAGTGTCGACCTTCGGTGTAGCCGTTGAACGAAATTTACCAACATTTTTCACATTACTTGCAACAATAACAGCGACCAATATATCCGAATTGGCACAATTTTACGTCTGACGAAAACACGGAGCCGAATATTGGAAGAAGTTTCAGCATGATTGCAACAACTTAGAGATACGGTACTTGTTGGTCCTCTCATTCTCGATAGTGTATGCCATCGTCGTTATCTGTAGTATGCAAAGCGAAAGGGAAATTCGCCATCCAAAGCCCAATACGTCTAACCACTACTTATACATTGAGAATCAAAGTGATGACGTAAATCCAGGCAGCCAGGCTAATACCGCATGGGGAAGGGCACTGCTCGCAGTTTTCACACAATCTTAACGGCTAGTATTGCTGTTCCTCTCTGGGATTAAACCGTTTGAGCTTCGTTGTTTGGGTAGGCGAAATCGACTTTTTTGTCATACGATGATCTCCATTCCGAGCGATTTGACTCCGAGGCTTCCCTCATCATTCATGCCATACTTTAAACCTCAATACCGGGTCCTTCAGTATTGAACAACTCAAATTAAAAGGCTGTTATGCGAGAAACACGCACATCATACCTTAATGTGCTGAGAAACTCATCACATTGATGCACCGATTACAATGAGAACCGTGGACGGTAAATTAGGATCGAATATTATGACGATACGATCAGATACCAGAATGGAACGTAAGATGACCTATAAAATGCTTGGCAATTAGGCATTTCCGGGATGTAATTCTTCGACAAATTTGTCCCACTTTCTTATATCCTTCCAAGTTGTTCAATCTGACATGAGTACGGCCTAATGTATCCAAGACGAATGCACAGTGGGTTTGGTAAAATTGAGAAATTTGACGTTGTGGTGACGATGTTCCCCTAATTCTAAGAGAATAGGCAATCTGATTTTTTCCGAAAAATAGCTTTGTGTTGAAATCGACCAGGGTTTTGTGAACGCGTTATTTTCAGTAGAGTGACTTTCTTCATGTTTGACGTAAGTCGGATGAAAGTATGCTCAGGCCTACAGCCTGAGAGTTCATGCCGATTCCCTGTGGTCACAAATGACAGTTCCTTCTACGTACAACTGTTTCTGATATCTTATCAGCTAAGACCTGTCGGCGTAAACTGGAAAACCTCCTGTTTACTCAGTTTTTAGCCCTTATTTTACTCATGAGGGCTCATTTGCAACCGTTTTATATATTCAGGCATATATTTGCTAGTCGTATTGCTAAATGTAATTTCACGCTATTGATAATCCTTTATCTTTACGCATTCTCTGTCTGTTTACGTGTCCGCCTATGCCCAATGAACTGTCCATATCTGTCTAGCCGTCGCGCTCGAAGCGGTTTCAATCACATGTCTTTAACTCGGCAGGCTAACTCTCGATTACAAATCAGACAACACTTTTCACCGCTTGTATGCTTCACCCGATACCCCTCCTCATTTTCTCCCTGCTTACTGAACTTAATCGGTCTGCAATTAGCACAAACGCGCTCATTTCGGTTTTCGAACATTGTTCATTAACCCGCTCTTATTGACACCTGGCTGTAAGCTTATTCTGTTTCATGTCTATTTTTCCTAGTTGTTTACGGTCAGTGAATGCTGTGGTCAACACTGTCCAGAAAGACTGCTTTTTACCACAATTGATTGTATGTTCAATTTCCGTTCGTATTGCTATTTAGATTTAGTACCAGTTTCATTTTACTGACTGTTATTTGCCCGGCTGCTGGTCCAGGCGACACTAGACAAATGACACTATCATATACACGGATTTTATCAATTTTCACGTCTCCTGATTGACCATCGACGTAGTTTGGGACTGCATAAGATCTGCTGTCTTCGATCTGTGGAATCATAAACCGTGAGGATTTTACTGTTCATATAATAACATGCAACGTTCTTAATCTCCGCATTATCTGAAATGTATTTGATGTCCAGATGGGGTAGTTTAACCAGCTACTTGCTCGATGGATCTTACCATCAAATAGCAAAGTGACATTTTAGAACCTGAGGTTGAGTAACTCCACTTTCTAGTTGCTGGACGTCACATCAAAAAGGTTAAAATCATGTTTAAGGACCCGCGCATGAATTGCCACTACCCATGAATCTCGTATTTCTGATACTACAGTCATCGAATTGTTGTGATTAGATCTCCCAATTGTTTTCCCTAACGAGTTTGTAATGGGTTTTGTTGAAGTATACTACATTCCACATAGTGGTTGTGATGAACTATCGACGAGGTTTCCAATTTGTTTGCCAACTCAGTTGCAAAAAACATTTGCATCTTAGTTTAGGGAAGTTTCATCACTTTTTGCCAAGTAGTACGAATGAATACAAGTCCCCTTCATGTTGTTCTTTACGCTGTCACACACTGAAGCGCGAACGATTCACATGGTACTTGTTGTATAAGTTCGGTAACAACCGATAGTGTAGCCGTATATAGAATGAGTGCTAGATTTCCGAAATAAAAATTCTATCGCAAAACTGGCTTAGCCTGGAGCCGAATTTTGTTCTGACCGACAAGCAGTTAGGCGAATTAGATAAATCTTATTTAGACAATTCCATCCTAACGAGAGCAGTAAGATCGGAACTGCCACACAGCCCAGAAATGTGGCTGTTGCGGAGGGCAAACGCGCGATGACAGTTTGCATTTGAATTCCAATATCCACGTAACAGTGGTCCCAATCGTCTGAGAATGGTGGGAGGTGTCTCAAGCTGTTTCCTCTGAATGCCTCTCGAAATGCTCACAGATGGTCATGTGCTTACAGTGCCGTCGTGGTTTTTTTTCGTTTGCAGACTTTTGGGTTTTGATCTTCATTCTCGGACGCTTTAGTGAGATATATACAGACTCTACCACTATATGTGCACTGCTGCCAAGTTATCCCCTAACTAATCGTGATTTTCCTCGTGTTTCGTCATTAAAAGGGATCGTTTCATTCCGCATTTATCGTTTGCTAACACTCACCGTGCTTTGCGAAATGTGTAAACCATTGTGCAGCTATCTTCGACCCACATTACAGGTCATTTTGTCGTGTTACAAACTGTTTACGATGCAACATTTTATCTTGGTAGTCATCAAATCCCCTCTCATCCCTTGTCTCGGTTGATCAGCCCAACTTTCTATGGACGCATATTACGACTCCGATCACATTTTCTTTTTACTGGTTGCAAACCAAGTACACCTATCAACTGACGTCTTCGAGCTTCAACTGAACTTCGGAACTGCAATTAACGATGTAAATGATCCGGTTATTGACACTAGCATTGAAAGGTGATTGTAGTCAGGGCAGATTGTTGTCGTATTTCCAATTCTGGTCAGCTTTTCGTCTAGTTGTCTCATACTCATACAGATTATTTTAAAGGAGTATTTTGTTTCATTTCTTATTCATTCACGAATTTCAAATAGTTTTTTTTTGTGTATTTCTCCATTCATGTCTCAGATTTTTCACCGTTCATCTTCACCTTGTAGATCTTTGAGTTTCTGCAGAAGCACTCGGGGACAGACGAAATTTTGACAGTAATATTCGATGATATCACCATCCTTGTCGATTTGGGCATTCCTCTCGGTGATATACATCGATTGCTGTTCTCTGTTATTCCTTTGGGCGATGACAAACAACTGAATGTGCAAATCATTCTCGGCTGTCATGTTGGCGAGCTTTTTGATGGTGCTCTGACTTCCGCGTCAGATCCATCATTCGCTCACTGGATCGATTTGCTCCATTCACGAGCTGATTGGGTCATTGAATCGAGACCTTTGGCTACCGGGTACATAACAGCTTTGGATGGTGAAGTAAGCTGTTTGCCATTTGATTTCTTTCATTCAACGTGTTCGTCTATATCCGACAATCCCTTCACAAGGGCGTTAGCGAAGTGTTTCGGTCGAAGTTAGCAAAACTATTGGCCCTAATCTGGTTTCAGAGAGTGATTGTACCAAGTTATAAGAATGGTGATAGGTCCTCATGTGAAAATCACAGAGTAATTAGATTGGTAAGTATCGCATCCAAACTCCTCTAACGATTATCTTATCCTTTCGAAAACCGTATGCTCGAGAACCAAGCTGACCCAAGAACACTGCCATTTTTATTCTGGACAGTACCGCAATATTTTCATCATCCAATACTTTAAGGTCTTTATTCATCGATGTCCTCAGTGATGCAGCAACACGAGATTCTGTCAAATTCGCTGCTATTCTGTGTCATCATTATTTTTTTGTTTTCTTGCGGGATTTTTGCTTCCCTTGTGGTCTCCATCGGCCCCTACAATCTATCGAAATTATTTTTGTTTAAAAACCTAATTGTATTTCAACATGGACTGGGATCACGCATTGTTTTACCTCAGAGATCTTCCAAGCCACCCAGCGGAAGCACTCGCGTTGACTAGCAAGCAGCCCTCAAATCCACCCATCCGGACAACAATCCCATTCCGGTATTGTTGAGTACCAATATCCGTTCTCTGTTTACGAAAATTTCGGGTCTATCCCTCGTACTCTAATCACCGATCCATGTTCACACGTGTATCATCTGCGAACATGATTCGTAGTTGAACCCGAAGGTTGCTGACTCACTCGTGTCGATAGACATCCTCAAACTCCACTGGCAGGACAGAGTTTCGAACAAGTAGACTGGAGGCGGTGTGGCGACATACAAAAACTCCTTCCGGTCTGACATCGAAGTTATTTATATGTACTCACTAGACAGAATTGACTTTCTCGTGGCACAGTGTCATCCCAAGTTTTCCCACCACACCAGTAAGACCATACCGAACTTATTACCTCTTTTAACTCACAACACAATGTTTTTTGATTCTTTTCTG
>LUCM01005534.1:55977-67822 GCA_008360955.1 Fasciolopsis buskii
AGGACTGTCGATTATTAGCCGTGTGTCTATCGTGCGACCGAGCGAGTTGTCCATTAATCTATGTGATCATCGCTTGTTGGAATGTGAAATGTTTGTTCACGAAGTGCTTTCAGACCCTACACATTCTTTGCAAAACGGTCTCTCGAAATGCCGCTCTCATGTTTCAACAAGCCTTAGTTTTTGTTCTATGCCCTCAAGAACCAGCATATACCGGAACTCCACTCTCTCATATTTAGCACGCATCTGAACAGTCGACTTCCTGGATAGTCTATCCTAATGTGCTCATATCATTCCGTGATGAGGTTTTTTCATTTTTACAACGTGCTGAGCGTACCTCTTTTACCTTCGTCAATGGCTTTTGACTAAAATGCGACATTTTTGTACGTAAGTCTAAAGTATACAATAGTTTTTTTTTATAGAATACTGTACTGTCACATCTGTCTACCGTGAGATTAAAGTTAGTGATTATACTTCCTGCCTCTAGTTCCCAACCTGTAATTTAATGCTGTAGTAAACAGGATAAGACAACCACTATAGCTGTAGCTTCAATCGACACCACTGGTCGATGCGGATAATTGGGACGCATTAGTTTACACGTACCGTTAACAAGGCGATATCCATATGCAGTCGCAAAACGATCTAACATTGCAATGTATTGTTGATCAGCTGTTCAAGAAATACGATTTAACGCAGTTTTCTTATCGGTATCGCCCAAAGTAGACTGAAAATTCACAGATCGAGTTCACCTGAGCACATTCGCAATAGCTGTGCCCTGACCAGTAAAATCGAAATTCGGTGTCGTTCTTCGTTAGCATCGTCCTTCGTTAGCAAGTTTAGCATAAAATGACAAGAAGAATGAAATTCATGCAATGGATCACGTCTGCCTGCTGGCGCATTCTTTTCCAGTTGTGAAATGTTTCGATCACCTTATTTTGCACACGACGCGTGCAGAAAAAGCGTAACATTGCCTTACTCTTCGTCACTTGTTTCCAGCCAAAACTCATGGTTGCTTAGTCATGATCCATAATTCTTTAGCACTCACCTACATTCACCCTAGGCCCCGACCCATAATCCGTTGGCTCATATGCACAGCCTTCGAAAGTGAAAGTCTATACCATTGGTGTTAATAGGTGCCGGTATAGATTGAGGGCATTCTATGTCGAGAACATCGGTTGAAAGGACGAGTGTTGCAAAATTGTTTTGAACAAATGAAACAATGCATCTGGGAAATTCAGCGTAGTCAACCGCTAGAACAATGCAACATGTCCCTATTGTCGACGTCGATCGGTAATCATTCGACTAACCGCAGATATTTTCCGATCCCACACGACAACGGACGACGTGATCGAAAAAGCAGAGCTTTTGGTACTTTGGTACTTTGAACCGTTCATCGTGATTTTCGGGGTGCCTTACGAAATAAAACGCAACAGGACATTGGTAAAACCTTTGCGTCATTCCGAGAAAAACCACGGAAACGATAAACTATACAGTGGATTTGGGAAACTGGAATTCCAGTTTCGGGAAGAGGCGGCCGGTTTAATTCGCATGCGGCACGTCTGCCATGCCAGCTGACATGATAATGACGCCTGGCTAGTCGTCAGATGCGAAGTCGGGCTATTCAGATTACTAATGTCAGACTACATGTCAATCAGCAGTGATGTCAGTTGCCATGCCAGGCCTCCTGCATATATATTTATTTTTTATAAATATGACTACAGATAGTGTGCTATTGGAATCATGGTGAAGAATGAAAACAGGGTGCGAAAAGGAAGTAAGGAAAAGAAACGATGTGTAAAGTCCACGACACATGTCAGTCCTATTCATCTCTGGATTATAGGCCATCCATCCTACACCATTATGAAACATTAATTAAATATGAGGCGATATTTTCCCGGAATATAATTTTTCACGACACTCTGGGTCCATTCGCGATCACCTTTCTTTCGTTCTTTTCTCTGCTTACGTATCTTCTTTCCAAACCCACACTCATAAACCCCCTATCCAGTGCGCAGTCGATGTAGTTGTTCTTGGTCTGCCATATTCCTCTTAGTCCCCATTTGCGGATTATCAAAATGGTCCAAGTAACATAATCTGTCTATCAATCCTCCAAAATATGTGAACATTGTATTTTCTCCTATGAAAGGTGTGAAATTCTCCGTGTTTAGTGACGCTTGTACTCCAGCATCCGTTAATGTGAAACAACTGACTCACGAAGATTAAGTAAAATGCCATGGCTATCTCATATGGTACACATTTTTGCAAAAATCCGGCATCTCTTTACGTTTCGCGTCTTGAATTCTACTACGTACTCACATACCTTTTCAGACGTTTCGTTTTTTCGTATGTTCTACCCCATTAGCTCTACACATCCCCCGTCATTTTTCCCGTCCTTACCAAAGGATACCAGATTAGTTTCTTGACCCCATACGCTTCTATCTTCTTGTTGACGTCTATCCAGACATGTATTCGTTGAATTAATCATCTGCAAACACACCAAAGTCTGCCTGAAGCTTTCCGCAGGAATACTCACTGGCGACTTCCACCGTACACACGAACACTGAGCGAAATGCATTTCTCCCGGTGTTGCTCGGTCCGGTTGTAAGCACCTTCAAACAAGTACTGAAGCGTATAAGTGCCCTGCTGTTTCGTACATGGCCAGATTCTTGGGAAACCCCGAAACTGTAGCATTTTTATTTAAAGAAGCCCTGGGATGAAAATATACACATATACCATGTTTTTTCCCTTGTTCACGTTGAGAATGTCTTTCGGTTATGTGGTAGCTGAATATCTGTCCTTCACTTGCATGGAGCATTTACCTGACTTCACTAGGCTGAAGATGATTATTTGTTGATTGATATCTCTTGCGTTAACTGGGGTGTAATAAATATAGTTGATCACGAGCAGGAAAAAAATCGTTTTAGATGGGTATTAATTCATGTCAAGTTCAACTCGCGTCTGGGTTATTTAAGTGCGCTGCGTTAATCGCTTGCGTTGTTATCGTGACAGTGAAGTAATGCGCGAGAGACAGTAGGATCCTTTGGTACCACAATGTACAGAATGGTGAACTGATCAAAAACCACCATCAATAGCGATTTTCGAACTAGCCGGGCTTCAAGAGCCAGATTTCGCTAACTGGTTCGAGTGATGCAATCGTCCGGTGGAATAGAGCTACTTAACCGAACATTAGCACCAACCACAAAAGAGACAGTACGTAGTTATAAAATCTTCACACGCGATTCCAGACCGGCGGACCGCCATGATCTTGGTTAATCGCCTTGCTGGTTTCAGCACTAGCCGAAACAATAATAATGTGTGATGTAAGTGTTGCTTTACTTTAATGATTGATTTCTCGGATATATCAGGACCAAATGATGTAAGGAGTGTATCGGAAAATTGATGCGCCATGTATTGGTTTTTAATTGTGAATGATATAATGTTAATAACACAGCGTTGTTGGTAGATTTAATGCGCCGTTTCGACTACCGTGGGTAGTCTTTCTGTTATGTTCGATGACCAATCCAAGGTTTTCGGAACCGCAGATTTCATTCCTGCTATTAATTTTCTAAAAGAATCTGTCCTTTTCTCAATATTTCGAGATTGACGTCATTTTAAATATTGCGCAGTTGGATATTTTTATGTCCGCGAAATGATTCATAAAAGCCCGTTCCGTGATTGGCTAGTCCACACATCGATCCAGGCCACCCAACAAAACTATATAAATGATGGAGGTTAATGAATTCTGACTTGGGTTGGTGGGTCACCAATAAACGCGCGACAGTACTCTGTGTTCGTCTTCTCTCTTCCGCTAGCGGGCTGGGCTAGCTTTTCGTATTTCGCGCCGCTTATTGTTCCGTGTGGCTGCTCATTCAAGGGAGCAGCAAATCTATCTCATTCGTTGTGCGACTACGGGCCTTGCGTCTTGAGCCCTTTTTGTCTCCAACCTGTGTGTGTTCGTGTCCTACTAGGCCACAGGCTGTGTGCTCCTGTGATATCGTGCGCCGCGAGTACTTGTGTCTTGTGCTTCAGTGTGTGCATAGACCAACCAAACACGGCAACTTAACACTTTCTCAAGGCAAGTTTTACAACCAAATGACTGTGGGAACGTTCACATGCCAAATGATGTTAAGTTGTCTGAGTGTGTGTACTTTCAACCGTGGGTCGGGTGAAAGAATAGTTGTCATTCCCGTCATGCGTCCCCGTGGTGGTGAGGTCAACTAGCCTGGTGACCTTCTGGAAGGTTTGTTTCTCAAAGATGTTAGGGCTGTCCATATCTCCGAAAGCTCTGTTCCGTCGTTCCGATTGATGCATGTGGGGTGGGTGCTTATCGCCAGAGCCTCGGCAAATTTACGTTCAGTGCAGGTTTTGAATCCGCGTTGGAGTACTTTTGTGATTTCATAATCTATGTTATGTCCCTCTGCTATGGCATGCAGAGCGATGACTGAATCGCGCGCAAGTTTTGATAAGGTCGCCTTACCCGAAGGTCTGCACTTTTCTTTCCTTGTATTCTTTTATCCGTGTCATCCGTTGTCTGCTGGCTTGTCCAATGTATTCTGCTGGGCATTCCTTGCAACTGATTTTGTAGATGCAGTTGTTTTGGTCTTGCACATCGACTTGATCTTTAGCCTTTGATAAGTGGTGCTTCAAAGTATTGTCCATCTTATACTTTCCGCGCCTAAAAGCGGACGGACAACCCTCTGAGCTGCGGAACTGAAGAAGCACCAAGAGGTTCGCGAACCTTGTTCTCTGCTTCTTCAAGTGCTGTCTACGCTAGACGTGATCTAAACACTTATGGCGGTCCACAGGTTTCTTGAACACACCGTACCATCTTGTTTTGTAATTCAGTTATATTCTCGCATTGTTCACGTTGAGAATGTCTTTCGGCTATGTGGTAGCTAGTCATCCGTCTCTCGAGATGCACAAGGGACCTAGACTAAACAATCAATTTTGCGGTGTTGGTCATTCACTTTGTAGCGCACAAGATGCTTGGATCTCTCGCAACCATTGATATGTTCCACCCGTTTCCTTTTTCATCACAGTTGTCGATTCGCGATGCCCACGGTTCGGATGATTCGAAGCGATCCAGTGACGAGATTCGTATATTTCACTACCTTTGTGATAAACATCGTGTCTTATGCTATCCACCGGGAACATCGAAACTGATCACTTGAAACGGAAATAAATCCTCCAATTTGCAATAAATTGTCCATTTTGTGTCCCTATTCAACCTCCGGCCAGTGCGTGAACGAAGCTACACAGTCCAACACACGGTGGAGATTGGGCGAGAAAAAGCGCCTTCAGTGACGTGACGAGACTATCTTAACTGACACGATTTTCATTTCACATAGCTTTTCGTGATGAGAATAAATATACCTGAACCCAGTTTGGTCCACCGTCTTCGAGAAAGAAATACGACACATCACGGAAAATGTTATACCTAGACTTTCATTGTTTAATAACAGTGTACTCAACAACCTACCAACTACTACTGAACAGTATAAGTTTACCCAGTGCACGAAAATAGTGAACAGCACTTTGGATTGAACATCTCATAAAGAATGGGGAAAAATGCGGTTCTATACACCCAGTGCCAAAATAATCGCCACTGAAGATTCGTTTTTCCTGTGCAAATGCGGCCACATTCCTCAGTATTATGACTGTGTGAGAATCCGTGCAAAATCAGATAACAATGTGCTTTGGGAAAATCAAACGGCATGTAAACCAGTGCGTCTTATTTTCCGCCGCTGGTAGCCCATGAAGCTCCGATTTTTTCGTGCCGTGCTTCCTGTCAGTTAGTGGACAAATATTAATGGTTCGAAGTCACGGGCTTCCTTCGAGACGCTACAAATTGAAAAATTAGAAAGTTTCCTATTGTCATCGTGTTTTACTAAACTAGTCTAATATATTTGATCGTGGGAGAAGGGCTATCTTGCAAGATTTCCTTGGACGATTTCTTGCTCTGCAGGACGTGGGTTGACACTCTGTAAGTTATTTTTGGCAAGCAATGTCTTGTGTTCTGGGGATTTTCCTTCATCATTCACTCTCCACACACGACCCGTAATATTCGTCGTACCTGTACGCCCCAAACCATCTCGCGCTTCTTCCGTCGACCTGCAGCACTGTTGAGGAAAATTCCCTTCGCCACAAATTGATGCCGCAGATCTTGAATGCTATTTTTGTTCAAATTTACCTCGTTTTAGAGATACCAAAGCTTTACCCTAAATTTTAAATTAGCGCCAGTGGTGCTCAGTACGCGTACGCTTTACCGCAATTAATTGTTTGAATGAATGAAGTCATTCAAAAATCCATGTAAGTAGCTGAGCTCATTGTACAATCACATTTAGTCCAGCACCAAATATAGGGCTGAGCTAGAGGTTTTGCCTACAGCCTTCTTTCTTGCGTGTTCCGTTCTCCGGGTGGGGTTCGGAATTGGAAAATGTCGTGGTGACCGACAGCTGAGCGATTCGATACTCAACAAGAACTTCGTAGACGAATTATATATATTTACATATAATATATATAGTGACTGAGTAGACCAGAGATAAACATGAAAGAAATAAGCACATTAGGCCAGAACTGCTAGCTCTAAATCTCCAACTCCACAACGTCGGTTAGCCATTGTGATGCGGGGTTCGTCCAAAAATGATGCTGTCAGGTTGTCCAGACTTAAGCAAAACGCTGACTTACAGAACGCTAACCTATTTCTTTGACAAAGGTGTATCTTTAATGGCAAATAAGTGACCTGATGGTTTCGTACACTCACTGTGGGCCGGTGACTGACTGTTCAGGCCGTTATCTTCCTGGGCAAAGCTACATATTCTGAGTACTCTGTAATCCTCTGCCACAGACGTAGATGAGCAAAACTGTATGCCTCGTACGTCGCTCGTCGTTAGTTTAGACAAGGTTTAGCTATCTCTCCTAGGCCGAACATGGCAAGTCACTAAACTAGGTGGAGAGCGCTGAGCGGTGGACCTCGCTCGCAAACTTTCGCGGGAGCACCTCTGCCAGGATGCAATGAATGGAACTTTCTACACAGAGGGATTTTTGTGACTCATGGTCTCAGTTTCACCCATGAAAATGACCAATATTCCGATCCTCCTTATCGGATCCGATGTGCACCGAATTGTGCTGGGGGTTGGTAATGGATCTGATAAAGCATTTGTTAAACATATTTGTTTATTCACAACTGGACTGCATTTGGAACATGTGATCGATTACTGAAAGGAATAACAAACTGCTGTACAACCAAATACAAGTGTTGTTCGTCCAGGCGGTTATCGTTAAAGAATTGGGATTTATCATTATCATGTACAACCGCTTTCTGGCTGCGACAAGTCGTCAGATGTGAGGAATATATAACACTTGCGAACTGCGTGCGTTTTTATACGGTTACAGGATGTTTTGTCGTGCGAATCAATCGACGAGAACACATCGAGAGGTGGGGCGAAAGATGAGGCACCATCCCCGGTGCACACAAACACGATCAGAGTTGGCTGGGTTCGTAAACTGTTGTACAAGCGTTGGCAAAATCTGGTCACTTTTCGAGTACATTTCTGCAAACGGAAAAATACAATAGTTAAGACACTAATTAGGTTGGCAGTTTCATAATTCAGGAAATAAACATGAGTTAAGGAGCCATAATAACAGCCGCAATTAAAGATACTAGATCTGCAACAATGAATTAGGGAATTGAGCGTACATTAGCTGAAAGTGATCGGCGATGGAGATTTCACATTTGTCAGTCAATTAGGCGATAGAAAGCAATTGGCTGGTTCCAGGCAATCTTGGCCCTCTCGTGTAGTGGGCCCTATTGACCATGGCTCTGCACTGCACTTGTACGTCTTATATATAATAAAAAGACTATGACTCGACATTTCGTAGTGTTATAATATCGAGATTACTGAAACATCTCGTCTCGAATCGTCCATAACAACTGGTACCCGACATTCGCCGAGACGATTGTGATAATTCGTCGGTAGAAACCTCCATTGTCCCAACAAAGTACTGATAGTTATTCTCTGAACACTGGTTTATCTTATCACGTTTACAGATAACACATTGCATGAGACGCAGCAGAACAGTCTTATGAATCCGACAACGCTGAGTCAGTGATTGTTCACTGTCGACAAATACCACCTAAACATAAGAAAAAAGCACAATACCAAGATTCCAACGTAGGTCATGGCTTTACACTCAGGGAGATGGAAATCTGCTGTCTACTGAACCGTCACAATACCTAGGGTTTCTATTTTCAACTGTTTCAAGATCGCCGTTGTCCGCTCATTGCTGCCGTGGACTCCAGTGACAAGGGTTTCCGCATCTTCTATTACACACTCATCAAATATGTGTGCGTGGACATGAAACCGAAATACTTAGTCAAAAATGACGATTGTTCTGATTTGCGCTAAACAGAGACCGGATAAATGCGAACCTTTGGAACTTATCCCCTGACCAGCAATCTCGAACTAGAGGAGGTCCAGTCTTAACTGCTTCATTTTTTTCGAGCTAGTTCGGCATTATCGTCAGTACACTTCATAGGTTTTTTCCACCAATGTTTTTGTTCTCAGGTTAGCCGAAAAACGCGGTTCCATCGGTTTGCAATGAAGCTCGATCAGTATGACATACTCTCAGAAATTGGTGATCGGACAGAAACTCGCCCAGTCTTTATACCCCAAAGTACAAAAAAACCTCGAATAAACAGGTCATAATGAACCGAGGCCTAGAGATACAGTATACGAGTCTGGCAGTGTTGGCGGGCGGCAGCAGCAAAGCCGAGGGTCATGAATTACTCATTATTTTATTGGCTCTGGACAAATTTGGTGGCAATCCTTACATCAGATTACGGTCCGTCACTGACTGGCAGTATTACTGGCGACTGCACGTGACCCGAATTGTAAGGATCAATTAGTGTGAGCAGGAGGGCGTGACGATGAAAAGCACAGTCACTATTGGTTTTCACAACTACTGGAAATTTTCTGCGCGTGTACATACAGGTAGACAAACATGTGCACGAGAAAAATGTGCGCACATGTCTATATATATATACATACATATGAATATATTTATATAAAGACAGAGCAAAGTTACATGACACAAGAGCTGGGAACTCCTTTCTCCCTTGCCTTCTTGAGACCGTGTACAAAATGGTAAAAAAGTCACCACCGATTGTTTACAAAACGGACATGACACCGGAAATGCAACAGAAAGCCTTGGAATTGGCAAATCACGCGACTGCTGTGTACGCCACCGACGCTGATGTGGCCGCCTATTTGACCGATGAATTTGACAAAAGATATGAACCCACATGGCACTGCATACTGGGGACACAATTCACCGGGTGAGTGAGGTGGCTTGGCTCAGACATAAGAAATCATCGTCCACAGTAATTATTAATTACATTATTTTCCCATCTATATTTTTACAAAGACAAAAAATTTACGGTATTTCTGAAGAAAGCTACCAAATGTGGGAATTGGGGAATTCAAACTGTGTCGTGCTCCATGTCCAAACGCCACGACGTGATCTGCATGACCATAACCGGCGAACGTAGACCTGTAGTTTTAACATGTTCAAAAGTACATTTGTTTCTTTAATAAGATTATATTGTAAGGCATTTTAATTTCCAACAAGTGCACCTTTACGTGTTTGCGCTACTTTGGTCCAAAGATCCACCGAATGCTACGGGTAGGTTTTGTTCGTAGGACCGCCCACGTTCGAAAGGGTCTAAAACTCACATTTCTAATCACCTAGTATATGCAAAGCCAAATGCGAAATCTCTAAAATAGTAGGAAACAATGTCGCACCCCTTGAACAAATAAAATCCAATGCGATAAAGATGTTGTCACAGGTCCCTGTATAGTAAATCTATGACAAGCCATACATTTTGGGATACCTACGGCAGGTAGAATGCATTCAATTCGTGAACAAAGGCAGGAACGCTCAAGTTGGCTCAATTTAGGATCTCGAATACTGCAGGAAAGATAAATTTAACGAGTGTTCATAATGTTAGTGCTATTGCTGGAAAGATAGATGCATCGCGGTAGTTGCAAAAATCGGATTCGGCCGAGCAGTTTACTCATTCAACGGCTGAGCAATGGGGCCGATTTTCGCACTGGCATACAAGAGTCCAGTTCAGCGAGAATAGCTCTGCTGACAGTATGGTATATTTGATTACCCTCTTCGGAAGAGCATACTGATTTATCAAAAACTGGATGATCTTTAGGAAAGTGGCAGTGATCTACTCACTTACCATTGCAACGATATAATGCAATCTTCACATGGGTTTTACGGCTTAACAGAACGGGGGCACCGTTTAACTGTCAGTGTGACTTTTTTACACAGGATTTGGTTTCAGCTTCAGTTTGTAAAGCCATTAACCTTGTACCAACGTGTTCCGGTTGTGGTTGCTACCTCACAGCACATCAATTCAAACGAAATAGTGGAAATCGATGCGAAAATAGTAAGGTGAAGAATTACACAGAAGATAAAAAGATTCCCAACGCAAGAACCCCGCTGACCGCATCACTGGGTCATATCACCTGTCGTCCAAACCATTAACCTTGCACTAATTTGCTCTGGTTGTGGTCGTTATGTCGCAGTATCACCTGTTGCACCATTATACAGAAGAAAAAAGCCGCTGACTACTGCCATGTCACTAATCCTCTCCAATCGTTTCGGAGAGGGGGGAGCTCGTAGACTCCAACAAGGTAGTCTAGCTGCATTTACACGAGCCAATCCATTAGTTAAAGTTTCCACAATTTCTTCCACATTATCGACTAGCCACCTTGAACCACCTTCCAGACATTACGTGTCTCGGAGGACAGCTTACAAAGGGAAGGTCGCTCTCCAAGCGTGGGCAAAACATATCCCAAACACAATAAGCCATTCTTCTTCGGTGACTGTCCCAAAGACCAAGTCCTAGGACTCCGTACCTTAAGCCTAATCTCTGAGTTGCCCACAAAATTCTCCCAGCATATTCTACCAATACTACGAAGACAAGGGTGTTCAAAAAGTCTTCGAATATCACCTCATCTCAGTGCCCATGTTGCGAATCTGTAGAGCAGTACCCACTTCACTGTTGCTGCATACACTAGACCCTTGATCGACAACCGGACGTCACGCTGACGCCAAAGATGCTTCAAGTTCGTGAATGCCAATTGGGCTATCTGTATGTGTGAAGATACTCTTTCTGATATACGACTACAAGGTGAGATACACCTACCCAGGTAACAATTTATCCATCTCACCTAATTAATCCCCTGCAAGAAAAAGATTCGGCTTCAAACCCATGCAATCGTGAAACAGTATTTTACACTTCCAAAATCCGAAACACATCCAAAACATACCTACATTAAGGTTCAGAAGAACGAGAAAGACTTGTACGTCATTTGGATTTTTATTCAGCATTACAATATCAATCAGAAGTTCTACGCTAAGCAGTTTTCTGTCCGAACAAACAATAATGCCACTATTCGCACATGAGGATAAGGCTATTTCCATAACGATTTCCGTGATGAAACGAACACTTCTCTTGGCCAACTCGGGTGGAAAATCACCAAAAATACGAACTCGGCTTCGGTTGTTCGCATACAAAGATTGGATAAATGATATGAATTTCTGTGGTACATCTTTTCATTGAGAGGCAGTGGCCTCAAGACTGAATTAGTCAAGCGCTACCTCTAAATCGAGAAAGAAAGAAATCGTGGGTCTACTGAACACGTGCCTAGGTTCTAAAATCTGCCGCAAAGTGAAATTTGGTCAGTACAACTCCGACCGGGACGGAAACCGACTTGATTCTAACACAGACACCATTCATGGGCGAAAGATACAGGGCGGAGTATAATGACCG
>LUCM01005534.1:104990-115538 GCA_008360955.1 Fasciolopsis buskii
AATCGTGAAGTTCACGTGTGGCGTCTAATGAACGGCGCTCACACCCGTCCTTCATGGCAATGTTCCCTTCGGTTTATCAGAACTAACAAACTATTTTCACAAAAGTTAATCCCTGACCACTAACTGCCGTACTGCATGGAATATCCCGCAGAAAAGCAGCTACAACTGCGTCAATCGGTCCCAACGGAAACCCAATCGGCTGTTTGCAACCCCAAAGAGGATAAAATATTTGAATCCCAGATTTGCTGCCTTGAAAACAAGCATTGTGCCCACTCTCAGCGTTTCCAACCAACAACAATAGTCCTCATCGCTTGCGCTCCAATCAGGAGGGCGGGAAACACCAACGGATGCCAAGACCAAAGCTAACTTCTTCATGCCTCTATGTCGAGTCGTAGCCTGACGGCCGCATCACCCCTATCTTCGCCGAGCACGTGCAAAAACGCAAACCGTGGACGATGGACAGACATACACAATACATATCCAGGCCACTGAAGGCCATGTTGAGCGGTTATCTCAGTCACTGTCTGCACCCCGCACGCGACAACGAACCTTGTCATTGCTCACCCGATGTTCCCACCAGACAAGAGCAATGCTTCACATCTGCGTTAGAGCCGTCTCCCACATAGAAAAGCTACTTGTGTTTTGGGCTCTGTCCGCGACGAGCCGTCCGCCCCTACAGCGTTCTAACAGGTTGAATCTATGTTGTCCAACGTGGGCTTTAGGCTTGAGATTAGGCGTAAACACTGGAGTAAGGATAAAGTGTACGTAGCCGCAAAGAATATGAACGTGGACGTCCAAGGTAAAGTTCCTAATGAGATTGGATACTACCTGAGGTAAGACAATCCACGGTGCCAAAATCCGAAAAGTATGGTACTGAGTAGTGGCTCACCTTGAGTCTGACAAAAACACCTGCCAGTTTTCCTTAGGTAACCTTTGAATATTTATTCTATTCTATTTTCCGGATCGGTGCTCGTCATCCAAGTCTTATCGTGAACTAGTTGGCCAGCAGCCAATTTTTTTCGCCCCGCTTTTTCTTTCTTGCCCTTCAACACGTTTCCGCCAATTTCCCACTCGATTACTTTCCCCGAAAGCCTAATCTTCCAAAGGGCCTCCCATGCCACGGTGTAGCGCAGGTTATAAAAATACACAGCTAGAAAAACACGTTAGACACAACTCGCAGCCGATTAAGGTTACACATGCCAGGAGACTTATAAGCAATGGGTAGCGTGTATTGTGTGTGCCTGCAATGAGATAGATAGATTGACTTTGGTGGACTGTGCTAATATGGTCTTATCATTTTCACTGCCAAAGCACATGTAGTATACCAGATTTGAATCCGATGTACTTGTGCGAGTGATGAACACAATCGTGACCCTTAACAATGTACGAAGTTTTTGATTAACGAGCATTCAAAACTGGCGCGTAGAAAGGGGGTTAACTGGGACGGTGAGCAAGGTAAACAGAATAATATACATATTCCAGTGTAAACAATGTCAACGCCAGCATGGGGCGAGCGAGCCGAGTGGTTGATGTTTGTGTGTCGGGAATCCGTCCCCTTCTTAAACAAACGTCTTTTGTTTTCACATCTTCAGTGTCAAAACTCGACTTGGCGTTAATCAGTTCTTTCGTCCTGCATGGTTTCTACCAAGTCTGAGAGTCAAGGAATTGATGGAATATAATTAGTAGCGTTTAGCTCACCACAAACATTCCATTTCTTAATGTCGAACCAGAATATTGCCTTTAGCTTTGCCGTCCTGGAGTAGCTGGCGGTTGCAAGTTCCAGGCCGTAGATCCCAGATCTTCAACTGTTTTCGTGTCGGCAAATGTATGGACCAAAAAGAGCGAAACTGGATGGAAGTGGGTTGCATAAACTCTTGCGAAAGAAATGAAATAGCTCTCAGTGTTGTCGTGCTAAGTCCTTTGTCCCAATGAGCGATGCTGAAATGCTACTTGCTTGCTTATATGGTCGCTGCTGGTGAAGATTATGGCATGAGAACTGAATGAATTCTAGAAGTATTTTTAAAATTGGTAAAACTCTGTAGTTTTGGCAAATTCGCGTAGGGTATTTTAGAGAAAAATCTGTTTTAAGTGAAGACTTTAACTCCAAAGGAGGTTTTATGGCGGGGCTCAGATTTTTCCCTGATGGCTTCGGAGGAGGAGGGTGAACCGAACGTGAGCACTTCATCCACCAAACCTGACGCAAAATTCTGGAGAGCAAGAATAAGTCGCCTTGATTTGCCTGACCACTTGGGCATATGGGCCAAGGAGATGTAGTTCAGACGAATAAGCGGATGGGAATATCTGTCACTGCTTTGCTAGAATACCTTTGGACCCGTTCTAGGGCATCATCTATACCATTACATTCTACAGTGCCCTATTTGGTTGTCGCACGCAGGCATCCGAAGAATATGCGTGAAATATAATTTGATGAAATCCTCTCGCGAGATCCTAAGGTCTTTTTGCCGTCGGGGGAAGAAATATTTGTGGCTGCCTAACCGGAATCCCACCATCGTGTACAAATCTACTCTGAGGAGTTTAACGCTCTCGTTAATGAACAGCGAGCGAGCAGTTTATTACCAAATGACATGCTGACGCATTTGCTATCGGTTGTGGGATGGCTCCCGGCAAGTCCCCAAAGCGTGGCCTTATTTGCAGCCTGTTCGAGAATACTTTATTTACCATTCCATTTGGTCATGTCGCAGTACCGGATGGCAAGGACAGAAATAATGCGGGCCAAAAAACTAGCCCTTGACGGACGCCTAGGTATGTTGGCGGAGGTTTAAAGAGGGCGTTACCCACCTTGGAGATGAGACTCTGGCCACTGAGAATGCTTCCTTGTAAACGTAGTAGATGGTTTGAAATCCGGAATGCCGCAAGCTGATCCGGTGGTGAGGCACGGCGAACCCTATCAAAGGTTCTCAAATTCTATGGTGATGGTATGCAAATTCTGCCCGTCGGCACGGGCTTTAACTAGACTATTCATTACAGGCAGCATGTTGGTGGTGCAAAACGTACCCGAGAGTAAACTCTTCTGCGGTGAAGAAAGAATTTGATTTCAATGTTGCCTTAAAGTACGGATTGGCTAAATCTTCGCTTGAAGATTTTGCTGCGGACAATTTGGGGTCCATTGGTCTGTGGCTGGTGGATAGATGCCTGTTGCCTCGCTTGTAGATTGGTGCCACAGTTGCCTTTTCCCACATGGATGTGCAGGTGCTGTTGTCAAAACAAGCCTGAAAGAGAAAAGCGAGTGGAGTGGCTAAGGTCACTGAGCCTTCTTTCACAATTCGGCCCTGAAGTCAATCCATTTCACAGTATTTGTTTGGGCACTGTGCCAGATTTGACTGGTAGGTAGCACGGAGTAGGAGCCAGCGGTTCAAGGTGAAATATCGGATTGAATATGGTTGGAGTGGCGTTGGATGTGGTGGCGAAGTAGAATTTACAGGCCCCAGCTATCGCGTCGAGGGATATTATAGGAGATCTTTCCGGATTTTATGGCTAGTGGTGACGTCCTCAGCCTTTTAAGCTGCCTTATTTTATCAAGCGGAATTGCGTACATTATTCTGCATCGCAAAGCGGTAGGCATTGATCTGTTTCGTATACTAGTTTCGAACGGGAGCCAACTTCTGCTCGTCTTAGGTGTGACCTGCAAGCTTGATACTACAGTACAACCGAGATCCCTCAACCACTAAGTCTTCTGCTGGGCGGAGGGGGCAACCATTTATGCAACTGAGGTTTCGAATTCCTGGATGAATTTGCTGACGGCCTTTTAAATGAGGTTCATCAACCAAACAGCCACCTACTAGGCATTTGTGCTCCGGAACTCCTGGCTCAGACAGAGATTCAGGAAGATGTTGGGACTTGGAAGCTTTTCCTTTTAAATGAATGAGGAAATCCTTTCTTTGGAACTTTGTGGCTAATCAACAACAAAGTTGCAGCAGCTAAGTACAAGATTGCTTTTGCCGAATGAAGGCAGGCAGTGAACTACATAGCTCTGGTGAATATCGCTTGCAGTGACCAAATCCAGCAGGGATGGTTTTTTGCTCGAAATTTGATAGACCCTGACAAGTCCGGAGTCCACGTTCCTCTGAGAGTGTGCTCAAAGAACGGCCTGTGAAAGTCAAGCTTATGACAATCATTCCTGGTCCAGTTATTGCTAGCTGAGTTAGTGTGGCCAGTGACTGGGAAGTGGTGAAGATTTCCCGTTGAACTGGTGCATCAGGTAGGCTCAGCAGCAGAAGACTTTCCGGTTGTTGCAGGAAGGAAGTCTGCACACTACAACGACTGCCACGGCGTTCATAACAGAGAAGGAAAACACTGTGAAAATACAGTCAACTTGCTCAAAAGTCAGGGCACCTGAGATAGAAGAATGGGGAGGGAGTTGTTGCAGTACAAAAAACCTCCACCAGCGGGACCCGTTTTTGAGCCACATCCAATTGCTGAGAAACCAAGGGTGGCTATTTCCGAGTCCGAAACGTCCACAGTAAGCAATGTTTCTTTGACATCAATTAGCCGGGTCCAATTATTTAGAGCTATCACTACCAATTCTGACGCTTAGTTGAGGCTCCTTAAGTATTTGCAGCAATAACATCTGATCACATGTTCAGGAGTTGCCGTTGGTCCACAACGGATATCCGATTCAGAGAGCGATCGGAATGATACTGGTGAATTGGGAAGGCATTAACCCTAAGTTGTTGGATCCTTCAGTAATTTGGCACCGAGGTTTCACAGAAGCATTTGACGATACCGAGTAGGGGCATTCACTAATCCGGGCTGCTGGGCTCCCATTCGGTCTGGTTCCTTGACTTTCTTTAAGGACTGGGACAATAGCGGGGTCAGGCCCGCTTGGGGTTTAGTACTATTGTGGCGACTTGGTCTTCTTGGTGCCTTGTAGCTCCATTCGTTTTTGCCAGGCGGCTTTGGGCGTCAAGAATACTTCTTTCTACTCGTTTCAGTGCGAGAATTTTCATCTGATGCTCGCGACAATGTAGGAGTTTGGGAGTCTAGAGTTTTTCTTATTGAGGACCATTTTCCTTTTTTAATCTGTCAAACTGGTGCTCTGATTTCAACGGTAGAATATAGAAATGGCTTCTCGCAGACATTATTTGAGACTTTACTGAGCCTCTTATTTCCGGTTTGAGTCGGTGCGTCATGAAGATTGTTTTCTTGTCTCATATTCACTAGGATTTCGTGAACCTTCCCAGATGTCCTAGAAACTAGCCAGGTGCGCTAAACCACAAGGGGTACAAAATTTTGCGGAGGTTGAGTGTCTGCGCAACTACACCCTTGGAGAAATAACTTTTGACTCTCTTTGCCGGAGTTATCTAGTTTTGAGCAATTTTCGGTATCATCAATTATTTTTGATGGTCCCAGGATTTCCCTTTTGGGCGACCTTACATGATTAGTCTGCTAATGTGTCCGCCAGCAGCGACTTCGAACTCATCTCCTCAGGGCCGAAAACCTCGTTTATCAAAAAGGCAAATGCTGCCTCAAGCTGGGAGACCGCTGTCTCTTGTGTAGAAAAATCGGGGCACGATATGAATTCGACTTTGTTTACTGGCGCTTTTTCAGTGGTGGAAATCATTAATGGTTTTGGGATGGTGGTTTTGAGGCGGTTCCCTACTGGCTTTCGAGTGGTCTAAGCATGGGAAGATTATTAGTACACGGGCCTACCGCACGTCAGCTTTCCCAAACTAAGTCATCGATTACCCTTATTTTCCTTTAACCTGCATTTTCCTACCATTCCCACGCATCACGTTGGCTGCCTTAACATTACTCAACAGGAAGAATCGTGTGGTACACGCAAACGCAATGGAAAGATTATTGTCACAAGTGAAACTAAACTTACAAAATTTTTTGCGGTCCGTGATTAGCATAAATTCTTCAGCTTCAGTTTCTACACCGCTTGCCCCTTGAGAGAACCAATGAAAAGAATCTTTTTAATGCAACAGTAAATTGAATGACACTGAAAAATGTAGTCACCCATTAGCTGATATGCTTACTAACAGGTTGATGATATAGCAGTCATCGTCGTACATTATTCATAACGAACATGAAACACGTAACAAACTGTGTTCCGTTACTATGGATTTGAATGGGTTTCGCTTTCTAATTAAGGGATTTAAAAACCTTTAACCAAATTTAACAATGCAGTTACCTCGTACCTATTTTTTAATCCGGCTTTATCCTTGTCCAGGGGTTGATAAATCAATGCACAACATGGCTTTCCATTTCCTTGTCCGATGTATTCCATGGATCGTCACATGAGCATATTGCGTCCAAATAATGGCATGAGACAAAGGGGAAGTACTCATGCTCCGAGTCACCAATAAAATTCGTAATGGGCAAGAAAGATTTATGTTTGTCGCAATAACAGCGGAAAATTGCGGTCCGATGGTCGGAAAGAGCGGAAGACAGCATTGGTCCTACGGAATCGCCCCAGATTTCCCTGCATAACTGTGAAAAGCGTGAGACCTGTTATAAATATAATATCTGAACCTCTGGCTGCCAGGTTTACTTAATTTGCTGCGGTTCGAAGCTCCTGTTCAAGATTACGAAGCTTCTTCAAATCTCATTTCAGCGAAAAGAATTAGGTAGAGATTTTCTTCCTGCTGACAGCAACGAGCATCGGTAATTTTGTTTCATATGATCCAAGAGCTTCATCAATACGCACTGCATTATTTCTAACCAATTCACTATCCCCACATGGGGCGGCAATTGATGGAAACAAGAAGCTGTGCTATCGTTAAACTCCGCAGTTTTGTGCACCATTTCGACATCCTTTCATTGACCAATTTTATTTGCCCTAATGCTTATTATTCACGGCAATTGCTTAACTCAAGTGGTAGCATCTGTATTCGTCCTGAAAGGAAGCTTCAACCTTGGGTCACTGAGCACAGGTGACTTGTGGAAACTGAAACCCCTAACACGAATAGGAATGCTCACATTTTCCAATGGCCCCGATGCCCGTCTTCGGTACATGTGGGCGTCTTTTCTGCTACACAAAGGCCCTTTTGTTACTCGCATGAACACCGAAAAGACAGAGTTCACGGAAAATGAATGCGAGATAGGCACTTATTTGGTCCGAAACCGTTTTGCTCTACCCGTGTTGCTTTATAAGATGCAACTAGAAAGCCTCCTACGTGGTATCGCACTTGAGTTAATCTTGCCAGTCTGCCACTCCCGTCAGAGTTACATCTTGAGAATACCGGTATCCTGAATCCGTTGATGCGAAGTGACACTCTAATCCTTTGTGATTTGGATGCCGCCGTACAAGGGGATCCAAGGCCACAATTGACACCGACTCTCCCCTCGGGAATAATCCGAGGCCTTTTCGCATGCAGCATGCTCGAGTAAAATTATCTGCATTAAATAGTAAACAAGATTAACTTTTTCCAGTGGATCATATCTCATAGTACTCATCAATGGTGGGAAAGTGGGGCGGAACTCCCCGCAAGCAATAGCCGACAATGTCTATCGTACGTGCGTTTTTTCATTCATTTACTTGCTGTGTATGCCTCAAAAGCTCGTCCTCTGTGAACTGCATAATTCGAAACTTCTGGGCATCGATGGACCGATAACGATAAGAACAGGAAAAATCCCACGGAATGGACGGCCCACATGCAAAACTGGAAATCTCTACACAGCAACTTTTTCTGCATATATATAAAGCAGTGCAAATATAAAAACGTTCCGCGCTATACCCTGAAAGGGCGAAAATTTGGCTTGGATATATTTTGTGCTGCATTCCCGCTATCAACGTTCAAAATGTACAAACAATCTAAGGAAAAAAGGTGTGCGAGTGAAAGGAGAGACTTTGAGGTTTGCTTCGTAAATAATACGTAGTCCATCACTGGGTGCAACATTTGCCAGGGGGCTATTGATAACTATTATGCTGTCCCGGGTACTATCGAAGTTAGCACGAGGTTATTAGTGATATGCTCTCATAAGCCCGGAGTCTTCCACAACGTCAGGCCGGTGCCACGTAATGAACTATGCAGACCCACGGAAACTCCGTACGACTCACTTTCTGGCAATCGCCTGTAAAAATTCCGTTCGGCTTTTCCGAGTCTGTTCATGTTTTTTAAGGGAATAATGCGAACAAGAATGAAAATAAGTGAAAGCGTTCCAAAGGTACCCGCGCGAGGACGTCACCCGCTAAATGTGCGAGATTGTGTGCGTTACACATGAACTCATGTTTGCCAGAGTATGACTGAAAGTTGGAAACCTTGATTCGACTTTCCCTCGATGAGGCTTCTTAAATAACATGGAGCACGGGAAGGCACATGTAAATGGAAGCAGAAAACAATAAAAAATGTTCTTGACTACCGTTTTAAAAAATCCTTTAAAAATGTAGCCCAGTACAGCGGAAGTAGAATACACAAGTTTGCCTCCCACATTTCCACATCTCGTAGGTATCTGCGCTTATGAGGGAAGCCATGCAGAGTACTTAAATGGAGTTCCGAAATTATACTACTAATTTCTGCAGCGAGTTCTATCTCAGGCTTTGGGAGCAGGAAAAATTAGGTCACCCGCAAAAATGATGGTAAAAGAAGGAATTGGGTAAAGTATCTAAGCGGGCTCAACCATTCATCTGTAAGGGCATAAGAGAAACGTTTTTTGCCGAGATCACCTAGAGCCCAACAACAAAAGCTCGCCCTGTCTGCGAAGGCATGGGTCACGTTGAACAATGGACATATACGCCGTCAGGCAAGACCTTACCCTGCGAAGGGAAAACCCAAAACCGTCCTTTTTCGGTAGGATCGCATCCACCTGCTTCGTGGAACGAAGCTCAAAATCAGTGCATTGGACAGTCCGCGGATGATTTGCCACTTAGTCTTCCCATTTGTCAACCTGCCCCTCCGCTGTCGGCGCTCACTAGGTGCAGGCATTGGCCTTGAATATAAACGTCGTCGTTTCAGTCTTGCATAATCATTCGTGCTTATAATCACTGATATTCAGTTCAAGTGCCTACCAAACTGTGACTCTAAGATTCTCATTTTTCTCTTTTACCAATTTTTGAGACTTTCCGCGGTACCACCTGTCCTAGAATCCAGCTTGAGTTGCAGGCCGAGGATTAGTTGGTTAGTGCCCTTTCTTGGTGATCCGACCTTTTAACTCAACGGCGCAGACTAGTTTATGCCAAACCTCAGATTGCCATACCGATCCCAAAGGTATGTTCAGAAACTGCAATATGGGGTGGATGACGATCTTCAAAACAGTCCGCCATCGATCCTCAGCAAACTTTTGCCTCCAAAATGCACCGCTGTGATGCATTTAAACCCAGAATGGCTGGCGGTGCACGACTAACTTTTGGCGTCAGAAGGTCTTGTAAGATTCTATCAAACGATCTGTTTGGCTCCTATTTTAGACTAAAAAGCTCTACCTTGCGTATTGCAATGCAGATCCTGAACATCCTTGAGTTTTTCTTGAGAGCTTACTTACTTCTATTCCACGCCTGGTTTGTATTTTGTGTCTTCTCTGAGCCATCCTTGTACAAGTTTAGCCTTGCTCTGCACATCTCTCTCAGAAATTGAAACATATGCAAATTAAAATTTTGCGCTGGTTACAGCGAAATGACGGCAGAAAAATCTAATTACAGTCATATCTACTGGTATATTTCGGAAATGCTTCGAGAGGCATGCTTTGTTGCATAATCAAATAGATATCACAACTCACATGGATCAAGTGAGTGCACGTGTGGGGAACATATGAGGAAAATAGCAAAAATGCATTTTAAGAGGAACGAGGTGTCTATACGCACCAGTGATGCGTGTCACATGATCAAGGTTCAATCGGATGATGGCGGCGGGTGTGGAGATATGCCTGCAGTAGTCGGATTTGACGAGTCTGTAAAATAGACATGATTGTTAAACTGTCAAGAAGAAAGTCTTCAATGGCCACTGGTGGAAAGTAAAAAATTGTGAAGTCAGACAGAATGGCTGAAGAAAAGAGTATTGGTGATCGACAGATGCCCTGTATAAAAATAGCAACGAAAAAGGACGTCAGTCATTTTGCCATGGATCCTGGGGCCAAGAAAATGGTTAAAAACCTATTGGAAATGTGGGGAACGAAGAATACTGATGAAGAGTTTCGACAAACCATTGTTTGAAGACATGAAAAATGGGAACGTCGTTGGCGTTGAGAAGAGTGACGATTAATATGATATGCGTTGAATAAAATATCTGATGCTGGTAAGCCAGCGTGAAACAAAAAGAGGTTTCTTTGCTTCTTTTGTTTGCGTTTGGGAGCGTAGCAATTACTGGTTTACTGCGATTGTCGAGGGGAAAATCGGCGGTGATGCTCGCGTTAGACGATGGTGGTGGCATCTGAAACAGTAGTCTAAGTGTGGCTGCATTCGGAGCGATTGGGTGTCAACGTGGTGGTCACGTTAGCCACGGGCGAGCAGCACCAGAAGTAATTAGGAGGACTTGTCCGCTCGAAGAATCGGAAGCGCTGTGGATCAGATTATGTGGCCTCGATTTCTAGACTGACTTGTAACAGGGCCTCAGTCTACGTTGGTGATTCATGCGGATTAGAAGCAGTGTCCAT
>LUCM01005535.1:0-18848 GCA_008360955.1 Fasciolopsis buskii
AGATCCAGGTTTTGGGAAGCAGCGTCGTCGGGCCCAAATCCTCCGAGTAGAAATTCGTTACCACTTATGCACTCCTCACACAAATATGACCTGGCATACGTGCCTTTAGCTGCTGCTTATGCCTCAAGCCGCTTGCACGTGAGCGCCTTTTTTACCATTATTTTTTCCTCTTACATTCTCACTTTCGTTGCAAATAATGATCATATGCACTGCATGTCTACGAACTCTCTATGTAGTAAAATATTGTTTTATTGTGGTCTAAAACAGTTGTAGCGGTGTCCCGTAAATTTGCAAGCAATATTTTAAATTAGTCCAATGGAATGTGGTTGGGAACACCAATCACAGCGTTGGATGTTTTTAGGTTTCGCTGCTTAATCTCTGAGGATACTGAGTCGATAGTCCAAGAAACTTTAGCAACACGTTGACGAATTGGGTTTCAGACGTTTTGTGTGGGTAGGTAAAAGGATGCAGCTTTGTGACCATTGGTTCCATCAGCAAAACTTTGCTTGCCATCACTTGAATTGTTTGCTCTAATTTTAAGGCTTCATTACTAACCTCCAGGAGCACGTCAGTACCACTAACGGTGTACGCTGGAGGCTGAGGGTTGGGTTGGGCGGGTGTGAACGCCGTGCGTCTGGCAGCTGTGATCTTGATATGCTTGGGCCCATAAACCGCCATTGTGACAAAGTGGTTAGATAAGTAAAGCTGTATGGCTGTGTGATAATGGAGGCTCCTGGAGATGCCAGTAGATTTGTCAAATCGTACACAGCAAACTTTGCTAGGACTCTTTGATCGATCTAATGAGGAGCTGTATGAACTGAGGCTGTGCCAGTAATAGTATTGTCATAGTCAACGTTTAGTAGGAATGTGGTCCGAAACTGAAATCTGATGGATAATCGTCACGATAATTTTTGCAGACGAGGTCTATCTGCGTTAAAAACGTTCCTAAAATAATAAGTAATTATTATAAACTAAAACTACGCCATTCTTAAGGCCCGCTAGGAATGATGGACAACAACAGGGGAATGCGGCGATAAGGCAAAATTATCAAATGTCGCGTCAGCTTTGGGCGACAGGACAGTGCCGATTGGTGTAGGGACTCGTGAATGTGGAACGGATTAGACGGGCCGCTAGGTACAGTTACTCGCAGAAACAGATAAATAAGTCGATAATGCTGACTGTGCATAATAAATTGGTGTTTGACAGAGGGTTGTTTTGCGGACTTCAGTTTCATGTTAAAATCTTAGGCGAAAAATTAGCAGGTGTCACATAGAGGTCCGGTCCAAAAATGTTTAAAAAATTCTGGCAAATTTTTCTGAATGGGCTCAGCGAGAGTAGTAAAACTAATACTGATTTAAGTAGGGAATCTTTTCCATGTTTTATGTGCATCACTTGGATCTTATTGAGTCATTGCCACAACGCAACTCACTTTGAAATCGTCAGAGTACCTCTGCATAAATCTTTATTGATAATATTATCTCGTTTGTGTATGAAGTGAAACTGTTAAAAACCAACAGGCATTCGTGGCCTCGTGATCCTGAGGGAATCTGCCAAAAGGCAGCATTTGTTTGGCGATGACTGTCGTTTCACAACATGTTACCTTGGCGAATCGTTGTTCTTTGCTTTTATCGACAGTTAAACGCCATGATAACGGTCGCTGGGGTTTACGTATTTCCGATTCAGCGTTGTCAATACTGAGATGACCAGTGTTTCAAACAGCCCAGAACAGGAACTTAACAAGGTAAATGGCCCAAAAATATAAGAAAGCAGATGAAACAAAGACAGTCCGAGTACGTTTGCTAAGTATCTGCGTCAAGGGACAGGCCTATGCAAGATTACACGCCAAAAAAGTCAAAAAAATCGTTAGGATATCCAGGGATAACTGAACAGAAAGGCGTGGTATAATCGGGTTATTTGAGTGGTGATTATCTAACAAATATCAGAAGAACCATCGAAGTAAAGCCCTAAAACCAAATGCATCAGGAAGAATCACTTCACGCACCAACGGACACAGGCTGTTACCATTGTAGGGGACTTGGGCTCCACTTGACCCTAAAGAAAATGGTCGAAATAAACATTGTAATTGAAATGTTTTAGCTGGCAGGATTAACCACCTGTAGGTCAACCAGCCACGATGTGCGCGCTTGAGGAGGTGAGCTCTTGTCGTCTTCAGGTGCCCAGAAACACACGGGAAAGGAAAATTTATTTACTCCCAACACACAAGCGCCTTCCCTTCTGGTGAAGCCGTCTGGCTAGGGGCCAACGGTAGCCTCCTTACCAAGCCCACGAAGCACTTCTAAATTCTGACGAGCCCAGTGATTGAAACACGTCGCAACTTAGCCACGCGAAATTTTAATTCACCTGAATTAGGGTACGAAGTGCTACGGGCTCCATGGAGTGGCTTGGGTGGCAAACTGCTAACATTAAAAACACATAGATATACTAAAGAGAATAAGTGGTCTAAATTGTTCATTCAGATGGGCTAGCAGGATAATGGAGGCCAAACTAAGAAAGAACAAGGCGCGAAGAAGTTTTGGTAGAGAGTTAAGAACACAAAACATCTACAGAAAACGTAAAACTATGGCCGCGAGCGCACTGATAACATCAAAAGGGCCAGATGGACTAACTTACAAACAAGGCAGAAAATTGCTCTAGGATGTTCAGTCCAACGGTGTTGTTGTATCAGCTGCAGAGATCGCGGTTCCCTTAACACAAATGCGAGCACTAATGTTTGAAAGGATTGCTCTGGCAAGGTCCGAATGGAAAACATTGGGTTCCAATGAAAATGGTTCGATTCCCCATTTATTTCAACCATTGACAAGACAGCCCGGCCTTCAGCATCCATCCGATGATTCTGGAACCTTCGCGCCAGAACCACCGATACACCGCTTTAAACAGTACACAGCTACGGCGGTGAGCTTTGAAGACCGCAGTACCGTCGATTCTCCCACGGCAACTCGTCTGGAAGTTACCTCCCCACGCTTTCTTTCGGGGAGGCACTCCCCAACCACCACTTTACACTCATAGCTGTAACAGGTCCATCGAAATCAACAAGCGGCAGAAGAACTACTTTTTCATGGCTGGGACTCTTTACTCCCGGGCCTTTCCCAAGCGAGAAGACGAGATGGTCTGCTTTGAGCAGCTGCATTCTTCGGTGAGATCGTGTCCTCTCTGGGGGACGAATAAAAGAAATAGACCTCGGATATGGCCTAAAGGTCCAGGCAGTATAAAAGGCCTATCTCTAGTAAATAATCGCGGAACTTAGGAACAAGTGTGACAGCCTGTCGACCTTAGTTAAGCACACCCTGCCATCAACAAAGGCATCTGAATAGACAAAAAGGAATTTTGCGGCAGAAAGTAACTGACGCTACCGAAATAATTTGTGACAAGGATAGATGCTCTGGCCGAATAATTTCCTAGGGTAAATTCACTTTTTATGGCTACTCGCAAGCTACTGCTATCTAGGCCTTCAGTTGCTTCGACCATGATCGCTCCACTAATGTCCAGGTTACGTGGGCAGCAGGTTAACTCAGCTTTTGTAAAATAATCATCTCAAGCAAAAATGTTGATGCGAAAAATATAAAGGTCAGTTCCAGCTGGAGAGGAAAGGCCGTCCGGCCTCAAAATGTCACGAGATATTCGTGCACGAACTCCATCGCTGAAATAAGATCCCAAAGTGCCTGCCATTCGCAGACACATTGACCCTCTAGAACGAATAACATTTTGCCGTGCATCTGCGGAGGTTGTTGGTGTTGCCCACCAGCCGCTGGTGCTAGGTCAAACAAGGAACCGATAGGAGAGTCTCAGCTCAGAAGATAAAACTGTACAAGCTAAAGCTGCCCAAAAAGATTGAAACTACTCCCCAAAGCACAAGAGCGCCTCAAACAAAGATACTTACCAAAGACAGAACCAAAGACAGAAGCCCGGTAACTAAAAAAAGCATTGCATACAAGAACTTTCTGCGGGATAGAACAATTTCCTGAGCTAACCCGTAGGGAAACGCATTTCCTTCCAAAATCCAGAGGACGTCCATCATTTCGGGTTACTGGCACTCAGGTTTAAAAAGCTAGCCCCGGCAGGTCCTTCTTATACCCTTCCCCATCCGAGGAACGCAGTCCCACTCAACAACCCAACTTTCACACATTCTGCGGCCTCATGCCCCCTACCTTAAAACCAGACGGCGTTCGTTATACTGCGTTGTTCGTTGGAATGTTGTTTGCCCCAGTTGTCTAGGCCTTCACAGCAAGATCCCGAAAGTCCCACAACTGTTCTCCAAATCAGTTCCTCAGATCACGGCACTAACTGACTAAACTTTGACATTGTGAACCCGAAAATCCTGGTTTCGCCGCTATTAAACATGATTCTGGAGGAAATAAAAAACCCCTCAGATTTTATGCCCGATCTGTGGCTAGTCCTCACACTACTCAGGGCAGCATGGGTCCCCTTAGAAGTGGTCTACTTTCCATTAAAATGCAACTTTATGCAAAGCGGTGGTTTTATGGCTCTGCTGGACGGACTGACGAACTGCATCCCCAATAGGCAACTGCCTTACCATGGGAGACTTCAAACGGCCGAACGGTGGCTCGCCAGAGCCTGCTAAATGAATCCTGCATTTGGAAAGCTTCTAAACACTGGTGCCAAGGGCCCTTTGTCGCATCGTGCAAAGGGCCCGATTAAACAGCCGTTGAAACGAACTCCACAGTCCTAAGCCCAGATTCGCTAACAACAACTTCCAGGTTGACGTATTCAAACGTTTACCTTCGCTTGACAGGGTGACCACCTGCTTCTAGATCAAATACCTTCACTCACCCCCGTAACTAGGAGGTCCCAGAGACGCATTTGCACTCTCCATTAAAACCGTGTGCCTAGGACTCTCAAGCACTCAGTTCTACTTAAGATCCACATAACAAACTGCGCGGTACATGTTGCTTGCACTTGTAATCGGCAATATACAGCCTAACGTGGGTTAGCTTCTCTGATCAAAGCCTCTGATCATCTTAAGTTACCTCAAACTGCCTCGAAAACGACATTTGTTGACTCTAGCATATCCGCAGAATGTCCGATAGATCTCTCCGCCCCGCCCAGTCCATGAGATGTCGTTTACCGAGTCCACCCGGGCGGATGGGTGCAAAATGCTCATATGCTGACCAAGAATAAAAAATACCCTTGGTCTGGTATTCACCCACGGTATAGCTGGCAAAACCACCAAGGTAAAGCGCAAATTTACCGGTAAAGGCCATCGAGTCGCTATTGGTAATATCCCCCTTCTGCTTGTCCCGCAGAAACTACCATCTCAAACCGCAATGAAAGCCGTCACCTCCACTCATTCGTAGGGCAGATAGATCCTCATAAACTAACTGAATGCTTTTGAGGGCTTCCTTGTTTTTCCCATGGGCCCATCACTCAGAATAAAAGATGTTCCGTCCACAAAAATGCTTCCGCCTATAAGTGCTTTACAACTTATTACATTACTTCTGTAATGCATCGTACTGTAAGGACGTGTGCGTACAAAAAATATCTCGTTTCAGTCAAGAAACCTGAGGACAAAAAATGAAATAGGAAATACTTTACACTCATAAACTCGTAGAAATGTGAAATCTCACCGGGGCATAAAGCATTTCTCGGCTGGCCCCACTAAGCCGCACTTCAGGCCTCCTCAAGATTATAATAAAAATCCAAGTGAGACAGTAGGGTAGGGCTCTGAAACATCTAAACAGTTCTTCTTTTCTTTTTGAAAGTAACGGGGCTTAAGATACCTCCGAACAACCCTCCATTCGTTAAATCAAACTACCTCACATGACCCTCCCAAATTGCCCATTGAACATTTGCTAAGTGATCACGGACCACACAGATCTCTTTGAGCGCAGTGGGTATAAGCCCGCAAAACAGATTCCTTAAAAACGTTTCGGCAAGCCTCTAGTCTATTTGCAAATTATGGGCAGGGCCGTGCTTCTGCTCCTATAGAGCGAAGCAGTCATTCAGGGGGGTTCAAGATTTTGCTGTTGATAGTGCCCACACAATCCGTCCCATAAGATGCTATTTACTGAGGACCCAATTATATAGGACAATAAAATGTCCTTCCTACTTCAGTCAACACAGCTCAAATATTCCCTTCGCTGTCTTCCGAGACATGGATATCTGCTTTGTCATCACTTTATATTAAAACTGGCAAGTGCCGCAGATAGGGTCACCCCGGACAGAATTGGGTTCATCAAAATGAGTCGGTACTGGCATGATAGCCATCGTCTAATGCTCCGGTGGACTTGTCCTCGGTTGCTGTCCAACCTACCGAGTCGTAAACATATGGAAGCCACAGTCAGGACCAGTGTTCATTCCAACTCGAACATAGATCAAAGACTGGTTCGCTAGGACGGGATGTATTTTTAGAAAATTACACCAACATTAAAGTAGTGCCTAAACCACTGTTGACAACTCTACTTGGTAGATCAACCCCCCTCGATAAGCCCAGGAAAACTGGCTGGTGACTAGGCCGAAGTGCTGAACGGACATTGCTAGCGGGTACTTTCTTCAGCCGGCAGAAAAATTTATAGTTTTCACTTGTAAAACCATTCTGCTTCCTCGATGCATGTTCTCCCCGATGTGAGTCACTGAGGCAGAAGCGAAACGCCTCCTTATTTCTGGCCATACGTAACCGCTCCCCAAGGTGTTCTTCAGCATCACTGTCAGTGACTGTTGTCGAATAATTAGTAACTCCATGGGTTTCACAAATAACTGGAGTGGCGTGAACAGCCTTCCAAGACTTATCATCAATATGATCCTTCGATGTCGACTGGAGTGGGCTGGTTGATGACTTGTCTTGTCCGCGGCTGTCCAGAGTAGTGTGGTTGGACGTGCCGTGGCTACTTCTTGTCGGTCCAGTTAATCGGTCAAGAGCAATTCTCCATTTATGATTACCGCTTCCCCTGCCCGGCGACCTTGGAACTCCAGTGACGGACAAAGGGCAGTGGTTTCCAAAGTGTGGATCGCATCGAGAGCAAACATTTATTCGGGTACCCTCATAACCAGAACACATAATCCAGAGGGCTTTCGTCAGCTGCTCTGAAGACTGTCTGACAAGTCTTGTGGACCTTTCTAGTCTCCTTGCAGCCTAGCTCAACCTCGAGATTGAAACAGTCGTCTATGGATCCCTAACCGCCCTCTGCAACTGGAGGTGAAATAAAACGGCCCTGGCTTTTAGTAAGCCATCTCACTTTCGACTAAATTTAGGAATCGCCTAATAAATTTGATATACAACTCAGTTACAAGTAAAAGTTGATCAGCTTTAATGGAAGAGGGCCGAATGATGGCTGAGTTTTGGCGACATGGATCCCAACGACGCGGAGTTGTTTAACATTACACCCTGAAAATCCCCCCAACCAACTTTTGGGTGAAAATCACCGGTCAGATCAACCTATTCATGTACAAAAATTGGTTAAATTGCAGCTTAGCAAGCGGGCGCTCTTGAGCGCCCTGCTATTCCCCGGAGTTCATATCGTATATCGGATAATAAGGTGAACCAGTAGGCCAGGACCACGGATACCACATTCACTAACGGGCTTACCAGACCTCCTCATATAGCACCTTCTTAACGCCGTAGGTGGGATTGTGAAAACGAAAACAGAAAAGCCAAACAGTAAAATGAAAGGAGGAGACCGATGTGAAATTTCACTCTCTTTATATTTTGGGCTGCTTATTTGCCTCTGAATGAATATTGTTTCTTCAATCGTTTCAATAGACGGAATTCCTCGTCAACAACTTATTATTTGATAGTTTATCCTTAATTAAGGTTCAAAAGTAAGGCAATACGATTGACGTATTTCTCAGGTTACTCCTGCGCATTCTCGGAAGCAATATCAAAGTTCACGGCGTCAGTTGAAAGTGCAAACGGAAGGCGCATCAAAGCTTAGTGCAACACAGGTGTTCGTCAAATGTATGCGGGGTTTACCAGAAGCATAGACAAGCGGAAGCCTGTACCTAGCTCCACGTTTAATGCCGACGAAAATGCAAATGACCGGCGCAAACTCCGTTCGGAGCTCAGCGGCAGTCGTCTCCATATCCTAAAAGTATTAGAAACGTATAATGAATCTGCCATAAGCATGGCCATCGTAGACAGCAGTTAAAGTCAGTGGACAATGTGGCCGTTGAGGAGTAAATCATAGCAGCCGACCGGAAAGTGTTTATGGATGAGCTGGAAAAACACAGATGGAGCCAGCAAACATTTGCCGTAAAGATGGAGACGGGAAATAGGAAGTAGCCATAATTTTGTCGAAAACTAAAAAGGTTGAAATTTCTCGGATTATGTTATAAGAAAAGCTAATCACTAGATACAGTTCAGTTGTCTCACTCTGGACACAGCCGCAAGTATTTCCGGTTATATATCCCTCGGAAAATACCGGCAGTAACTTTGATCGACTTATTTGTTCTGCTCAAATGTAAATTCGACTAAATTTTTGATTATTGTCGGAATTAGAATCGAAGGTCCAAACAATCGAAGGTAGTCCCTCCAGGTTAACCTCACCGACTAGTTTAAAAATGCCAGCCAGAACAGTCTCGTTGTGGCAAGGCAGATAACCTATTCTTTCACAAGAGGAAAAGGTGCATTGCCAACACCAAAATGGCATTCGTTTTAGTGTCTCGGATGGACTTCCTTTTTTCATCGCCCAATATAACCTTTGTAATACTTGCATTATGGCACATATTCATCCTCTGGTCTAGTCCACGGAAGAGACCACTGTTTAACAAATATCCAATCCTGTTCCAGTTTCTTGGCAAACTAACTGCCAAGGGCTTTTTCCCCTCCCACGTGCCTCTATGGCTTAGGCACCATAAAAAGTATCAAGGTGTTAGCGGACAAAACTCATTTTCAGGGAAAAAGCTGGTTATGCAGTTAACCACTTTGTTCATTTATCCGACAGTAAGCCTCCTTTTATTCTGATCGTTGCTGTTCTTGATGGACCTGCCAAGGCATCGTAGAAACATGCTCCCGCCCCCCTCCCACCTTTGGTGAATCCGGGTGCATTCACCTCGCTACATTTAATTCAGCATTCTAGCAAACGCACGCACACTATTCCATTTTTCATGGCCTCCACCTTTCGCAGTATGATTCCTGGTGACCCCCTGTGGCCGCCGAAGGTTTACCATCGAAAGTGGCCAGTAGGCCCAGTTCATTCGTGGCCATATTATCCATCTACCATTCCACATAAACGCGTAGGGACCCAAGGAGTACGCGCTTTCGTGCCAGATCTCTCGCTATCCTACTACCATCAGTTAATGTGGCGGCAGTTTTGACATCTGCAGTAAGCACAAACAATTACGCTACTAGACCCAGTCGTCGTTTTGCAGCGGATTTGTATCTGTCGAAAGCCATTCTGAAACTCAAGCCAAAATCTCTACCACCCTTCTGCACAACATCGATCATCCTGCCATTGTGTCCAGGCCACCCACCTTGATGCTGTGGGTGATGTGGGGTTTTCGAACCAAACAGTTCACCACTCAAACCCAGTAGCCTACTACCCAGGACAGACCATCTCAGGATCAACCCTGATAACGGTTGGTGCATGGAGCTTCTGTCACATGCGCCTTCCGATCCCCCGTTCACTGAGTTCCAGAATAATGCTAACCGTCTGTTACTGCTTCTATTTAACTACCAGTATTTTCATCTTATCCAAAACGCCTTGATCGCCGCTCCTAAAAAAGCCAACAATTCCGCTTATCGTGCCTTCAGCCAAATTACAAATCTGCCAACCGAATTACACTAACCCGCGATCTAACCCCGTATCCTGCTCTTAAACAATCTGATTGCTACTATGGTGACTCCAGACACACAACCAAAACTGCCTTCCCACAATAGGTCTTTAACCAGTCAATCTTCTCATTTTAATCCAGTTACCAGTCCTGGATATAGCAAAGTTGTCATGTCAGAACATTTTGCCACATTTTCCTGTTTATTTGTCAAACACTGATTTTGACCCAACCTGCAAGTATTGACTTCTAGTTATTGCTAGTATACCTTATCTGGCACGGCAAAAAGTGGCGGCAATTTCTTTGTCCAATTTAGCTTTGTCGGATCAAATAACGAAGTCAGATCCAGCGATGTATCTTCTCAATGCAGTTCAAGTCCTCAACGTACTGCTGAACGTAGTTAGTTGGTTCCGTTACTCATATATGGAACTCCCGTGCTCATCCGTTTGTTGAACATTTTCTATCGTTGCTTTCGATGATTTGTTTACGAACCCAAGCGCCGACAGTCACAAAGTAAAATAAGTGCTTGTATATATACTTGTATCATTTTCGAGCCAGGTTTGCGGTAAACACTACAGGCCCGACCAGTACACAGTACGGACTTTTCTTGCATTGAGGAAATTGCCGTGACCGGTTATTCCACCTCTTCGTAATAGTAGTAACAATAACGTATATTGCCCTATTTGCGGAGCATGGTAAAGGTACGAACAAATTTGTACTAGGGTGGTACGGAGTAAACACGAATAGGAGAAATTAGAAGGGACATGTGAACATGTGCTGTCTTAGACTACACGGGAGACACTTGGGTGCAAGGTCAGAACCTGCAGTGTAATGCGCAGTGTGCAAGTATGCCAATCAAAAATTAGAACTAAGCATACTGTTTTGCAAGGTTGTAAAAGACCTTCTAGGACCATTAGTTAGCCTCGGACTGCGAGTCATTTCGTGTTTAAGTGCACCAAAGTGCCTATTGCTGACGCAAGACTTAGCCGCGGTATAACGGTGGGTGTTGGGATGTAACTGGAACGCCCTGGGGGTCGGAGCCCTTACATAATGGATAGGAAATTTCGGCTGAGAAAAGTAATGGGGTATGATAATTAGATGGCAATTAGTCGAAACCAGACAAGATATCATGCAACGTGGATAAAATAGTCTCATTTAACAACATTAAGGAGCCGATAAGATGAAGACGGGATAATACTGTTAAGGCAAAGCCAGACAATTTGAGGACTGAGACTTTGTGAAGAATTGAGCACGGTGGGCCTACGGAAATCCCAAGACCGCTGATTAGATTCGTTTGTCGCTGGTGGCGACGTAAAAAGAAAACGAGTTTGTGCATGGAGTAACAGCTCTTAAATACACATGCCATGAATATCCTTCATAATCTCATTGTTGTTGTCGGCGGTTTTGGTCTCACCTGGCAGTACAGGTCGGACAGTTGAGGGGTTGCGTACGTCATTCCAGTGGCAATAGTAACTTCTTTTCGCCAGCCTAGACGGTCCATCTGAGTTGGAGTATCCAAGGCGATCAACGGTGTGGTCTGGGTTGTCTTTGCGTTGGACGGGCCGGTACGCGAGCGCGCGATCTGGTTGGCATCGTCCTAGCAGGACTGAGAAGCTAGTAGATTTGGGATGACGCAACTGGGAATGGCGCGTATGTGCGCCTGGGTGCCGGCTCCGAAACACAGAGAGGTAGTCTGGCTTGCGTGTCGGCTTGGGGCAGAGGTAAACAAATAGAGGCATCATACTATCTAAGGTTGGCCTAATGAATCAACATTTACAGCGACAGGTTGCAAATATTGCTCTTAACCCTAGTCCAGTGATGATTACCAGTCCGGAGTTTTGGACGCGCCCGCCATGAAATATTAAGGATTCGCGACGGAAAATGGAGAGTTAAGGTGACTTGGCCGGCGTCGAAGACTAAGTCAACTCTTGAAAGGTTTGCCGGTGATACATAGAACGGGTGCCCTGGTTAAGGTAACTCACGTGGTAATGTAACCGGGGTTAGTCTGGCATCAGGGGAGGTGTCGTTGCGGTTTTATTATGGCGACGAAGTGATTTTGCTGCAAAATGTTCGGTAACTAGTCTGAAGTTATTGGCTGTTTTTGGACCACTTCAAACGTTGTCAGTCGTCGTGATCAGCCTGCTTTTCGCTGCTAACCCAGTTAAGGAAATAGGACCAGAAATGGAAGATTTTTGAGAATGATGTGTTCAGAGCAAGAGGTTGGGCTACACCACGGGTTAATCTATTTTTATGTCGGTCGGTTCCGCTTTTTGATGGAACTGCAATACGGATGGCATAATGCCTAAGTTGGTGGTCATGGGGATTCGTTTGCTAAAAAGATAGTAGCAGATCGACGACATAGTGCTTCGATTGCGTGAAAGTTGGTAACTGGGCCTGAATTGTTAAGTAAGGTTTTCAGGCTAACTGAAGGTTTGCTGTTATCAAGGACTTTATCATAAACTAGAATTGCAACCAATGTTCGTAGGCCTCATCTATTCCAATGTTAGTTTGTGTCGGGTTAATTAAGACTAGCTTTGCCAGCTGGGCTAAACTTGGACATGACCGCGGGGACTGGGAAGTTCGTTCCAGAGTATGAAGTAAGCAACTGTAAAGAATTTCCCCTGGTCGATAGCCGAGTCAGAGGTATTTTTAACGAGTAATATCCGTTAGAAAGTGGATACGGGGGACTAACAGCCTCATACATGACGCTTGTATCAGGATGAACGGTATTATGGTAAAAGTTGGAGAAAGATCAGGTTTAATTTGACTCGGCTCGCATCTGCCCCCGTGGCTTGGGCTTCAGGAGGGACCGGCGAGGTTTCTAGCGAACGCCCGCTCGACATTCTCCATTGTGATTCGATCAACTTTACACATATGCGTGAACATAATTGGGCAATATTCGAGGTGCGGCCTAGTGTAGGATTCGAAGTTGATCAGCCTGCAGTCTTGAGTGCGGAATGCCCTTAAGGTCACTGTAGTGAGCCTTTTGACTACGGCGATTAGGTGACGGGCTTGGTCGTGGAAGTTGAAAGAACAGGAGTACTGGAGCCCTAAATCATTAATCAGGTTTTGCAGATGGATATGCCAATTGTGGATAAGGACCTCAGGGAAGCATGGTATTTATGTTATTATTAATATTATTATCAAAAACAGTTCGTCAGCGGGGGAGAGGATGCCTTGTGCACAGTTTCGGGATCACAGTTCCATCACCTTACTTTCGGAAACATGGGCGATACTATAGGGAGTAACAATGAGTTACAACGGCAGATGATATTAGGTTGTCTATCACTGTCCCAGTCTTAGAATCCAGAGAGCTTCTTCCCCATAATTAGAACATTTAACTTGACTGATGAAACCCCTGGATGCCCAATGTTGAGTTCATCTTCACTCCACTGTGATTGTCCTGCTCGACGATTCGATTTTGGGCAAGGCAGCCCTCGTTGCTGGCAAGATTGTCCCACCTATCGGTAGTGGGGCTGGCCTCCTCGTTGCTACCACATCGCGCCAACGACCGCCTGCATATAGAGACAAATCGCTAGAGGTACCCAACTTCTCGGCCCGTCTACAAGAGCCTTTCATTCAAAGATGGGAAGCGTGCCCCACCACCTGCTCCCACCGTACGCAAACATTGACCCAGACGGGCTTATACACCAGCCCACGTCGACCGCCCCTCAACCTTACCCGCTCCCCGAGACCGGCAGGCAAAATCGGTCCGCCCGTGCTGGTAACATCGCCCATTCGGACCCGACGCACAACAATGTCACCAGCCTTGTTCCTTCGCGGGTAAACGCCACATCCAGCGAGTAAATGTGTCCGTACTCGCCGGCGAACGATTCCAGGTCGGTCGCCTATTTTAAGTACATGACCACCGTACACAAGCTAGGACAGCGGATCATAATGGAGTAGGCAAATAATCCGAACGTGAAACAACGGTAACGGGATTATCATCCTTGAGCTCGTAAAACTCAGGAGAACGTCGTTTGACACATATCTTCCACTCATCACAAACATACGAGAAGATGGTATAATAGTATTTCCTGTTCTCAAGAGTTAACTCCAAGCAATTGACATGCAGAGTTCTTTAAGTAAACAGTCTTGATAAGGAGCATAGCAAAACAGGTATTCTATATGGGAAGTGACTCAGCTTTTCGGTTCTGGATGTCGAAGGAGTATGCACTGAACGAAGTGTTCCATCGTTGAACCGTCGATGCAGAGGATTTTGCTGAAGAAAAGTGAAGACTGTGAAAGTTTTAACGCTTCGTAATTTGTCGCAGTAGTGAAATGGGAGCCAAATAGATACCCGATATGATATACCCTTGTCTTCCGAATATTCGAAATGTTTTATCCCGGAACTCTAACTTGGTTCTTAGTTAAGTATTACGGGTAGCTTCCATGATGCCCTTCAGGATAAATCTGTCCGGCTGGTGCGCAATGTGACAAGTGCCTAACTATCGCAGCAGAATTACTTACAGAATCCCCTAAATTCTGCCCGCCACTGTTTCATATTCTAGTGTTGCAGCCAGTGTGTTCTGCCGGCTTCACGAAGAAACACCGCATGTTTATTCCCCGTTATTAATTCGAATACTTTCCACTGACTGATGTGATTCACTTTTAGTCGATCAAAACCCAATATCTTCGATAGTCCTGGTTTTTGCCTGGGTGAATTCACTTCGGATCGATGCACCTCAGCTGGTACAGTCTCCTGATCGATGTAAACGCAAGCACCAAAGAGTTCCCGCATACGATTAAAATCTGAGTTAGCCATTTTGTTGGGTTATTTGCGTTTGTTTGCGGCAAAATGCTCCACTGCAACTAAACACAGAGACCAGCAGGCTTACTGCGATCAACTAGTGATTGACTGTATCTCACGCGAAGACCAAAGTGAAGTACATGTTTTTTTATCTGAGAGGTCAATTTATAATGTGGAGGAAGTCCCCTAAATATCGCTATCACAAGTAAGCAATCGACACTGAACCCCAATGAATGTGCTAACCTTCGTCATGCCAGTTAACTCCATGGGAGTTTTGTGTTTGTGTACCCACTTTTTACCAGCCCGCAGTCGCATGCCCCCAGTAGTCCAGTTTAGACCGGCTTTCATCCGTTACTGTTTCGAAAACTGCATTCCTGTTTTTTAGAATTTTCTCTTGTAACTACAGGGCCCTTTTCAAAGAGTACCTTTGGATTGGAATTCGACTTAATGTGGTAACCGAGAGTAAGTCATGTGTGATGTCAGGCTGTTATCGTACACCTATTTTATTGTTCAATCAGTGTGATCACCAAATATCCTAGTAGGGCATGTGATAAGTATGAGGATTGTATGTGAATCCACATTGATGGGAAACATAAAGTCGTTAGTGTAAAGTGACACCCAATGAGTGAGTAAATGATCTCCCAGTTTGGTCTAAAGTAGGCTTCAAGTGTTTCCAAGTGCCACTGGACCCAATTCCTCGGGCTCCACCTCTACGGGGAACTTTTCTGACCTTCATTCGCTGCCCTGCGGGGCGACTGAATTCTCGTAAGATATCTTTAGGTTATTAAGAATTTGTAATAATCCCAAGAATTGCTTAACATAAAATTATATTATTTTAAAAAGATGGCAATACAAATAAGGCTGGTATGCAAACTGCTACGCATGATCGCTCTCAAAGGAATCTTTAGAGGAACTCCCAGTATGTTTCTGCTTTGTGTGAATAGACAAACCGGCTTTTGGGTTGTGGACCATCCACGTGTTTTACTAAACGTCACTGGGATCATCTAAAAACCAGCTTCAGTAGGTATGAGGGCTTTTCCTGTCTGTTATTTGGATTTCTTTATCAATTTAATTGGTTGTGTTGGGCGCTGAAACGTGCAGTAAGAACAATTACAAATGCTTTTATTGTTTTGATTCCATAGTTGCTAAGCTTATTGGGTCCACCTAACAGAATTGGGCTATTGTGAAACCATCTTCAGTAGAAGCATAAAAATCCATGAATCACAATGGGAGTCGGCAAGATGGATATTCTCGAACCTTCGTGATGACCTAAAGGTACTTGCTCACGCAGGTGTTTCCGTGCTCAAGACTACACTCCAGTTGAATGTAAATAGAATGCGTCTGCAATTACTTAGAGACTAGGACAGAAACAACAAACTAGTATGAGCAATGAACTCTAAATGACCAAGGAAATCCGGCATTCTCGTTGCAGAGTTCCTAAAGGGAAGTCTCGTACCATCACGAAGACAATCCAACAAATGACGATATAACGAACGGGTCATTTTCAGATGGAATTTGAGCGTTGCACAGATGTAGGCATTTTCCTCACCACTTACTTTCCCCCCATCAAGGGAAAAATTGCATGTAATGGAGTATATTAACGTCTAAATCTTGATACGAAAAGGAGCTGGTCGAGTGCCAAAAGGTTTCGGCAAATAATACAACGCGAACTGCACAGCTGTTCCAAAAAATTACGCAAAGATAAAATGTAGAACTTATAATCCAATAAGCAAACCATTAATCAAATAAAATAGCGGAGAACAATAAACGCCAAATCCGTTTTTGATAAAAATGAGTTGCCACAGCATTTTTTGTCTTGTTTCAAGAGCGATCAGGACGAATAACTTTAGGAGTGTGTAGATGGTAGATCCGTCTAAGACTCTTAATTAACCGTCGAGTGGGCAAGCCCAAGCAAAGGTTTTGCAAATGTGCATAGCTGACGAGAGACAACAATAACGAAAAAGTGTCGTGAGCTTCCTGGGAACTTCCTCCACCCATCCTTATTAGAAACGTGTTATATATATCTACGTTAGCAGAGAGAACTTCCCCGGTAGTATACGACGACTTTTGTGGATACCGTCGCTGGTCAGGTATGCGTGCCCGGTACTCTCCCGACTAAACCGTATTACACTCCGATTAGGTTTGCGTCACCCAGATCTCACCTGTCTCATCAGGGGGGTGTACGTTTGCTTTTCTTTCTTCTCTAGTCGTTTTACTCTCTTCATTAATGAATCAATATTGTGCGTCGTTTTCAGGTAGGGGGCCGCAACTCACAGAAAGTTACCGACTTAGGAGGTTGACCGGCTGTGGGTGGATCTGAACCGGCGACATTCACGCGGAAGTGCAACGATGTTGACCGGTTGATCACTGCACACTGTTAAAGATTTTATAGAAGCACAAGTGTGATTTTTTATGATTCCTTAACTGCTGGTCTAAGTCAGCCTTAAGAAAGGGGACAATTCTCTTGGGGTGAAGTTATTTTCAGTAGTATGTCTATTGAAACCTGCAGTTATTTCCATCCTTCAGAAACTTCCTACCGAAAGGCTCAAGAATTTTCCATCTTCTGTCGTTCATTTGAATGTTACTGGCTCTTGATAGAATGAATTACACGATTTGGAAGCATTAGTTTAACCAGTTGTAGTTGTCACGTTTCTGCTGCACTTTCTCACAACTTTTAGTCATTCCGAACAGTTCCCAAATTGGAGTTTGTTTTTCTGAACATACTATGATTTACGATAAGAAAGGAGAGGTGCTGTCGTAATTCCGCAGACCGGGGGGGGATGACGAACTAAAATTTATACTTTTGTTTAGACGCCCGTGGGTTGCACAGTGACCCTTAGCCAAAAAGCGATCCCATTTACAATACCGTCAAAAGCTTTTTGAAAAAACTATATACGAAGTAATGTCTGAATACCGTTTGGGCTGAAAGATTTTCGCTTTTTCAGTTGAAATTCAGGTAAGACAAAACATGACCAAACTTCTGTGTGCTGGCATACAAGATGAAGCGAACCAGTATGTTGAGCAGATAGAAGAGTGGAATTTGAGGGCAGAAAGCTCAGTATGTGGAAAATATGTAAGTGATGTATTGAGACACGAACGACTATCCGTCTGTATAAGGGATGGACCAGTAAAAGTTACAGCTGGAGAGACTGCCGAAACAAACTAATAAAAATAGCATGTATATAAACGGGATGGTGAACCATCCGTCCGTGGATGAATTGTACTACTTCACTGTTTGTTTAGTAATCGTGTCAATTCTATTCGGGTTGCCTTTTGAGCGCCCTATTAAAATATTGTCTTGGCTGACTGCCTTTCAGACTGCACTTTTCAAACACAAAGTCATGTAGCCGGTCTTACGCTCCAGAAGCACCAGAATCAAGTTTCGCCCTTGTGAGTGGTGCATGTCCACTACCGCACCCAGGGTTTGGACCATTTGAAAGATGTGTTACCACTACGACATCAGCTACTTTCCATGCCAATTGGACTAACCGAGTTAAATTTGCTCTCATGTAATTTTCAATGCCAGCCAGCAGTGCCCGATAGCTTTGAGCGATGCGGCAAATTTTCTGCTTACTTCAAGCGATGAGCTCTAATGAGAGCGGAACTCGAGTCTGGTGCTGCCCTTGTGTAAGGTTGACCGGGGAACCGGAAGTTCGTGCTTGAGTGTTGCAGTCCGAAGGGGAGACGGTCAAGCATAAAAACACCAATCCTACAAGCTACTTACAAGTAATTGTGAGCTATATGCACATGAAACAATGTCCTCAAATGTTTGGAAACAGACGTCCAAAGGTTCAATGTTTGTCCTTGAATTTCCTCGTAATGGGCGAGTAGATATATCTTGTAAAACAAATTTGTTCAAAAATTCTGAATAGTTTCGGTTTAAATCAAGATAACTTGGACATAGTTCAGAAATGAAGAAAAACAATGGTAAAATGACCTTAATGGAACGTTGCTAAAAGTGCTAGGTCGGGAGTCCTTCGAAATATTCGGGTTCGTCAGAAAGTCCACAGTAAGAGTGTGCTAGTTGTTCCTAACTAATTTACAAACTCTTGTTTATGTTGTCCTCCTCAATAAGAACAAATGCTGGATATTTTCTAGTTGTTTTTAGCGAACACCCTTCGCTGGCGTGTAAACATTTAACCATAACTTGCAGCTGTATACATGTGATAGTTCTGTAATGACTATTTGATATATGTGATACCATGGGTCATACTTTCGCATCTCCTGTATTTATATCAACCAGTTAACCAGAATATTCACGACTTGAGGACGAACAATATATATATATATATATCAACGAATCACAGTCGTGATTCTTCTGTGGACTCTTCGACGAAGAGCTTCCATGCACACTCCT
>LUCM01005535.1:21620-55833 GCA_008360955.1 Fasciolopsis buskii
ATATATATATATATATAAAGATGTGGATATAGATAGATAGATAGATATATTCAGGCGAACTGTAATAAGTTTTAACGTGATTTACAGTCGGTATAGTGCTCTCACCAATTTCTGAGTGATGCCAGTACTTGCACCAATTTCCAGTTCGTTTGATAATATTCACTCCAACTAGGGAATGCATGTTGGTTTATATAAACAAAAAATGTCAGATAGTAAATACGATACTGCACATTTACACTTCGGTCAAAATGGGAGAAAATAAAGGAGTAATAAGCAAAGCTGATTGGTTGGGCATCTCAACACTTGCACCGGCCCCGGCCTTCCAAAGGAAATCGATTATTTTTGGACACCATTTTCTTTACGATCTGCTTTGGCACTCGTTAATTATTTTGTAACACTTGTTTAGTTGGTTTGTTTTATCAGACACGAGATCTGTACTGTTTTTCTTATGCCGAACTTTTGAGAATTTTTACTTTCGAGCCTTGCGTACCGCTCGGTATTTTCTGCTGTGGTTTGCTTCGGACTATATTATCGTTTCTGACCTATTCCGGCACCACGATATATAAAATGTTTTTCCTAGATCTTGTATTTGGCTCAGGTCTTCACTGTTCTATCTACCATTGATTTTTAATCTGAAGAGAGATATGTCTGACGGTCCCATACTAACGTCTTCTACACACTAATCCACGTACGATGCCAGGTAGAATCAGTAACAGGTTGAGCGAAATTGTAACTGATGGTTTTGTGCACTTCCAATTGCAACTTCCCTAGCCTCTGGGATGCGGGCGACTGGACAGTTTTAAAATTTTGAAATGGTCTTCCAGATATGATTCGAAATGAATTGAATAGTGAAAGTAGACATTGATACGACAAAAAACCCAGGTGTGTAGATAAGTGTGTGACCTGGATTTGGGGGCTTGGTTCATATATTTCGGACAAAACCCGCCGAAAGCACCGTGCCGGGAGCAGTGAAATTGTGAATTACCCTAAGCAGCCCTTGAAAAAAGATCGTTCATATATCATTATCACTCCAGAAGTCTCCTTCCAGTTCAAAATTCATTTCCGAGAGCTAAAAATTGGTTAACGTGAAAGTGAAATCTTTAGGCCAAGTTACTAAAAGCAAAAGGAAAATTCCATTTATCTACAGAGGGATTGATAAACGGGAATCAAACCGATGTCATTCTGTCTACCGGACAGCTTCTCCAAAACTGGGCTATCGCAGACAGTTCTTGAAAAATCACGTATGTAAGCATCCAGTGTTGCTCAACTATTATTCCAATGAAACAAAACTACCAACATGATTTTAATTATTGGTCTAGTCTAGTCAGTCAATTTCCACTGGAAACAAACAGCCCGGGTGAACAGAATCAAAAGGAATTTGGGAATGCCATCAATTCTTTTGAGGTGTTGAGAAGAGCCAGATTGTGTATAGAATGGAAAATCCACATATGCACAACTGATCCAAAAGTGAACATGGAAAGCAGAATGAAACCCGATTGTTTCCAATGTCATTGGAATAGTGGTTGTTTAACGTAGGATATTTCTCTACACCGCTACCGTTCGAGGACCGTGTCCAAGATTTCTCAATGGTAGGGTGCCTTTTTGATTCCAGCTTGTGACGTCGACTTTTGAGTATGCAAGCCGATTTTCAATTCTGATTAATGTCGATTGCTCAACCCATCTCAGAACACGGGATAGTAGACCAAAACTTCAAACAAGAAAAATAACGTGTATTTAAAGATCTAATGAAACGACTATTTCGGAAACGAATCGACTAATCTAACCGTCTTTGTACTATCTAAACGTTTTTCTTCCGTCATCCTGAGGTTTTTCCGTTCATGTATTCAAAGGTGTACCTCTTCTGAAAATCCTTGACAGATTTTAAGGAGAAATTGTGAATTCATTTTTTTGTTTCCCCGTTTGTTTTCAACTGAGATTCGACAGCCAAAACCGACAGTAGAACTGGCTGAGCTGGGTAGAAGTAGAAAAAGGTGCGATTCCTCAAGTTCACCTTCGCTGTCTCCTGATCTTTCATTGCTTATCCACATCAAGGTCCATCCTCGTTGCACTGTCTTTTATTTATAATTAAAGTTCTTGACTGATGTTCCTGGCAAAAAGAACATCGACAAAACAAAACAGTCACTAGCAAGACGGGTTTGTACGAATAACCAACCCGGGCACACATAAGACCCCTCGGCCCAACTAATAACCAGATGGTTATCCGGAAAAAAACAACCACAAATCAACGTCCGAGATAATGGACACCGCCAGCAAGGGAATCTGCTAAGCCAATATATCATGGCCTCAAATTTCTTCTGCATTTGCGGACGACCGTGTTGAACAATTCATCTCTAGAAATCGCCGGACCGCTTTTCGAATTGGCTCAGGCAAGGTATCATTTACGCCCATTTGCACGTATGTGTACGTTTTTCCACAAACATGTGCACTGACTAGCCGGCTTGATTCTGTGTCTAAAATTCATGCTAGACCAGATGCCCATTGGTTTTACTAAGCCGAACATTTTCACCCAAAAAGTATCAAACCAATCGCCAGGATACCAGCTCCTAATGTGAAAACAGTCTGACTGTTGGGTCGGGATTCCGTAAGTTAGAAAAGTTGGTGAACGGATACATTAGTACAAGTAGGCAGAAAGTTTCTGTGCTCTCCATACTTTAAGATTAATGGTAAGAATAACAGCTGTGGAATTCCCGAGTTTTACAGGATATGCGGCCCCGAATCGATTCTAAACCGCCAGAACAGTAGAGCAGCAGTGGATATGGACTTTACTGAACGGTCGGTATTATTTGGCCAGTCGGAAAAGGTCCTGCAGACATGAAATATTAGTAAAAACAAACATGAAAAGTTATATATATATATATATATATAAACTCCTGTGCTGACAAGTCCGAAATTATTTATACGTACTCACTAAGCGGAATCGACTGTCTCGTGACAGTGTCATCCTAGGTTTTCTCGCCATATCTGTACAGTCATAATGAACTTACTTATTGCCCCTTTTAGCTCGCGACACAATATCACATCTCTTTTCGACTCTTTCCTAGTATTTATTGTTCTTCTTGGGGGTAGTCTGCATATTATTGTGGGTGATTTCAATCATGCATCAACCCTATTACACTGACTGTATTTGATTGGACTGATCTCTGCGTTTCTCTCGCCAGAGGTGGTTCCATTTTAGATAGTTATTATTAACTGTCCTGACTTACTTTCCCTGAAACTGCGTGCTCCAGTTTCAAGTAGTGATCATTGTCTGCTTCTGTTAAGGCCCAAAATATACTGTAGTCAGCTTTCCGTTCCTTCAGGTAAATAAATCAAATCCGAGTTCGCCTCCGTAACTTTTCACACAAAACCCTTACTCTTCTTTAGAAATCCCTGTCACTCGCGTCTGCCTGTTTCTCAGTGACAATGTCAAACTTTTCACCTTATCTCCAACCAGAAACTGAAATCTTTAAGAAGACGCAAGATCTTGCAATAACTCAAGCGTGCGGTATATTTCCAACCTAATAAAAGCTGAAATCAAGCGCATCGATACGACATTCGCCAGCCAACTACTGAGTGGTAACAACAGCCGATTCCTGTGACAAGGCATTCGAGTGTTGTGGGGGAAGAACAAGCATGCGAAATGTTCTGCGGGTGTCCGCAGCGTCAATCGTGCTTCCATCTATCTTCTCAATTATACCCAAGTCATATTTCAACAGGGTGATGATACGACAGTTACAAGTTTTCCCTACAGAAGAGGTGCTCTACCTTCTGTGTACCACTAAAATTACCACAGGAGTTGGCCCTGACAGTCTGTCCTCAGTGCTTTTAAAGCATGGCGCCGTGGCTCTGACCGATGCATTTACTCTAATTAACTCATCATTAAGCTCGTCTTCTATCCCTGACTGCTGCAGACCCGTCACTACCATTTCCATCCCTAAATCCAGCACTTCTACTGTGTTAGCAAAACGTTTTTGCCCCATTGCCTTAACACCTTCTGATCTTAAACTGACGGGGCGTGTTATAATTAAGCGCCTGCATTCTTCTGTGCGCCCTCCAGACGACCATTTTCAGTTTGCCTGTAAATCTAACAGGTCCACGTTGGACACTGTCGCTTCACGCACTCACCACATTTGTAATTCCTTAAACGCATCAGTGAAATCTGTGCGTTGCACCTTTCTAAACTAATCGTCGGCATTTGATTCGGTTCCACGGTCTCTTCTACTTCACAAACTGCAAACATTTGGTTGTCCCAGTTCTTTATTAGCATGGCTGTCTGATTGCTTTACTAACCGAACCCAGTGCACACGAATAAACGGTAAAGTTTCGAAACCGTTGATTAACAACTCAGGAGTACTACAGGGTGCTGTTCTTTCACCGTTTCCTTTCTCTACTTACATCAGCCACTTATCTGCTAACTCCCCTTGTCATCTAAGTATGCTGATGATGCCCTTTCTCAAGCCGTTTCGAACAACGATGATTTTCAAAGTTTTTCCAACAACCTATCTTCCGTTTGATTTCTCTGCACGAGTTGGTTTAAATCTAAACACGTCTAAATATTTCGAATGTCTGTTCTCTCTCTCTCGGTTAGCCTATCCATCTGAAATGTCATCCCTCAACTCAAAAACACTTACCAGGGTTGATTCTGTGAAATACCTAGGAGTTACTATTAGTAAAAATTGGAAGTGGACTACTCACATTTCTACCTGTGGAAAGGATCTCCGACGGTTGTCATTTCCAATCAGGCAGCCTCGACACTACAAGGTGAAACAAAGCATCATCTCCCGATTTGTATACCAGTGTTTTTCCAATTCTTTTTTACTGTCCTCTTGTTATTTTTCCAGGTTTACTTAGAAAATACTTTAAAATCGTTCGCCGGGGTCTGTCAATTATTAGCCGTGTCTTTCGTACCACCAACTGAGTTATCCCTCAATATATGTGATCACCACTTATCAGCATGTGAGATATTTGCTCATAAAATTATTTCAGATCCCATGCAACCTCTACACAACGATCTTTCAAAGTGCCGCTCTCATATTTCAACACAATCCGCTCTTTGTTCCATACCCTCTAGAATCGATATTTATAGGAACTCCACTGTCCTATATTTAGCACGCATTTTGACAAACCGTGACCGTGTTTTAGAGGAATTCCTGAGCAACCTATCGTGTGCTCTGATTATCCCTCGGTGAGTTTTTTTTACATTTTTATAAGGTGACGATTGTAAATTTTTTTCCCCTATTTGATTTTTGCCCTCACACTTCTTGACTGAAATGTGACTATTTTTGTACGCAAAATTCTGTACAGCCCAATACAATACAATATATATAATATCAACCCGAAGCCTCGTTTCGCATGGGCACACTTCAATGTGGGATTTGGAACTCACCATTTTGATAGACCAGCTCCAACCCCCCTGTTTGTGTCCAGGAGCACTGTAGGTTGCCTTCACAATAAATGGTAGAACTGACGGTGGCATACACTACCCTGCTGTCCGTATCCACCCCATCAGCTTCAATGCTTGTATCCCTGCCCCGTCAGTGCAAACTCCCAAATTAGAAGGATTTTGTTTACACACCATTAAGGGTCAGCTGAATGACAGTGCGAATGTCTGCGCTCTGACACGTGGGGATAAACTCCACCGTCATCAGATATATCTGGCGGTTTAAAACAATGAATCTGATATGAAATGTCCCTAAGGGTCATTCGGTTGGACCTCGTAGTCCTGCTAGCACCAGAAAACCCATTACTAAACCCTCGGTGCTATTCACTCAGTCTTGGACTTGCAGTTTAAATCCGTTGTCGCTTGCTGCAACACGTGGGGGTGGGGGGAGGGAACAATGCAGTTTAGTATTTAATTTCCTAGAATTAATAATTACAACTCGCCTATTGATACGACAAAACCCAAAAGTTATAAGAAGAGGGATCACAATACTAACCAATGACCACAGACAACATTAACTGAATTGAATCTCAGAGGACAAACAACTTGGAGTAAAAATCATCCGGTGACTACTCCTGGTATCGTTCGTTCGCAACCCAACAGCTGGAGCAAGTGCCGACCGTAAAAAGTGAAACTTGACTAGTTTGCACGGAACCCGCAATTAAAGGTCAGATTGTGAGTAGCCTGCGTTTGGGTTTCGTTGGTAATGGGAAACAAATTGAACATAATACTGTAAATGAATCAGCATCCAGGTGTTGCGTCATCGGACTGATACAATGCGATGAGTTTACTTACAAATCACGTTATATGCGTGGACCGTCGGCCAATGATATAAGCGGTCGTGAGGTGCAAACATGACTCAAATACCACTGAACCGAACATATTCCACTACTTGGGATTCCTCCTATTTTGTATGTCGACTCATGATTTGTAAAAAATCCCCAGTTTATCTTCTAGCTGCTCTGGGCTTATCATTGTCTTCAGAAGTGTCGTTTGGATGGGAGTCAGTCTGTATCCTTGTATTGTTGTTAGTGGCCGTATTTCGATTTCAAGCGCTAATACTACACACAACTATATACAACACAAGACATAAGACATCAACACTGAACGCCACAGAGCGCAGTAGGGATCTGAGGGTCTTAGGCCGTCTGAGACTACGGTCACCATGGCTGAAGGCTGGTCAGATCCGCGTCTTTAAGATGTAATGTATTAAGCACGGAATACAAATTAGATGTACAAGCTAACACCTGATCGTTAGTCACACAACGATTCGGCTATTGGCTGATTCAACAAGGGCGCGAGGTCCTTGATGGGCGACAGCAGAACAGGCGATAAAGGTTTACTGACTAGAGCCAAGCCAGAAACCAGGTAACACAAGCGTCATATGTACAGGAAGCTCTAGCGTGCGTATACTGTCTGTCAGCCAAGGAGGTAGACCTTGCGATTTATTGTAAAACTGTTAAAACCAACCAATTAGAAAAGAGCATTGTCCACGGCAAAATAATTGGTTAAACCAACCACGGTAAAATTAGGAATAACTGGAAACAAATGCTTTTACCAGAAATAAAACTGTTTTTGAGTGGTGGGGACTAGTCGGTCTCTGACACGCGCCTATGGTACAGCGTTGACTGTTTTCTCTATCACGTATGCATATAGATGCATATATGGCTGACAGGAATCTGTCACAAGTAATTTCATGGGTTGTTAGTCCCAAAATTCAGTGACCGAATGTTGGTGTTAAACGAACCGTCCATAATCAGTGTACAAAACCTGGTGCTAGTCACATTAGTCTCATTGATCAACCGTTCTCATTCCGAAGGACTCTTGACAAGGCAAACCCCACAGAAGTGTATCTTTTTCAATTGCAAGTAAAAAATTATTAATGCTTAATGAATTACTTGCTAATAATGCGGCTAATGAGAAATTAGATCTAAATTTCATTGTTGGAGCACAATAAATTTCTTTCCCTCATGAAACGATTCATCAAATAGGGCAAATGTTCGGGGATTCCGCGAAAAAGCGTACAAGAACGGTATTTCAGTTATGGATGTTCCCGAGACCAAGGTTATACGATTCAAAAACATTTCAACCTTGAGTGGCCTATTTTTAGCAGACTACTGGGCTTGCAGACGGACACAGTTTAGTTCTAATGATTTATTCACACATGATGTAGTAAGCTAGCAAAATCCACGGCTGCTCAGTCAAAACATATGAGAATGAACGAGTACAAACTCAGTCCGAGGACAATTCACGTGACGAAGTGAAAAGTCACTGACTGTTATTCTGTGTGTGCATATATGCGCGCGCGAGAGAGAGGTCGGTTGCCTGACCGAGATCATGTGCTCAGTTTTTACGCAGCGTCAACCCAATCAGTGCGATGGGAGATCGATTCCATTGGATCGATTGGCTGCGTATAGTCCGATGACTATTCTGCATCCATTATCGACGAAAAAAACTTAGCACTATCGGAAGATCACCCGTTTGTCTTCCAGACTAGAAGGACTCAGAAGCACGGTAAAGCTCAGAAGTATTGCGTAAAAAACAATAGCGCTTCCTCGTGTCCGACAGTTCCGTTTCCTAAGTACCAACAACAGATTCGAGTAATTTCAAATAATTTACATCCTACCAGTCAGCTCCCCCAATACTAGGTTATGACTTGTCATTTCTAATCAGAACAATCTGGTGCGACTAAATATAGTTGAGTCATGATTTAATCACTTTGCAGTGACCACAACAATAGTCTTAACCTATAAGGATCATGGAGAAATTGAAATTCGGAACATTGTGAACATTCTTCGTCAGCAAACACCGTACAACTTTGAGATTACAAAGCAGGTTGAATAATGAAACTTTTGCCGCTGCTACTAAAACACAAGTATGGCAAGGCAACTCAAATAGTGAGTTCTGTGTGCGTGGTGTTAGTCACTCATCTTGCCAAAATATTTCAAATTCCATTAATTACCAAAGTTTTTTCCTCCTAAAAAGAAAATAGTGATCCTGAACTATCTCGTTACTTTGACTTCCCGCCTGATTTGCCTCCAAATGTTCAGGTTTCATTTAGCGCTTTTCGAAACAGCTACTGTGAGACAAAAAAATCTCCGTAGAAGGTATCGAGAATGAAATGTCACGATCAAAGAACTATTTTGGATAACAGTCGTTTGTTCGTGGTTCATGCCCCAATGGGGATGCAATGAATGCTCATTAGCAAACCAGAGGAAACAGCTGCTCATTCCGGTCAGTGGAATAAAAACAAACAAAAATCAGTGCAACATTTTTGTTACTAAAAGACGCAATGTCCTATCCTTAACAGAACCGTGCATGTGTCAAGGTAAGTATCTGACTAAGGTGATATTCATTCGGTCAGTCATATCGAAGTTGCCGGAGAAGAGAGAATCTGCCAGAAAATAAGCTGTCAACGAGGTGTCCCTCATCATTCCATCGACCCACAGGCATTCGCTTTGCTTACATCAGTCATATAGGACTGCATGTCCTAAACACCAGCGAAATCATAAAGCATTTGTCCATGAACCAGTCTATTCAGCATATGTCACTTTCATATTCGCCATAATTTGTTATCCATATTCGCGCAACACCCTGGAACACCAATAGCAGCGGGAAACGTTACCATATGTTCCCTTTTCATGCTGCATAAAGTATTGATTTCTGGTGCAACTCGCAATATCCGCACTTGCTGTGGCTATTTTCCCAATAGAAATTAGACGGCCGGAGAGTCACCTATCGGGAACAACCCAAAGGTTTGGTCATTGACACAACGAAATTAGTCTTTTCATCACTTCACAATCGGTTGACTAAGCTCAATCTGATTTCCTGCCTTTCTAGGCAGGCCTATTTTTCCCCACAGTTAGGTTAGACTTACATGAGTTTGAAGTTGGCCGGTTGTAATTTTAACATATTTCCAACCTCCAATGACAACTTCAGTGTTAGTGAAATATTTTTACGCTGCTGGCCGTAGTGATCTGAACGTACAGCTAACAGCTTCCGTGATTTTTCCATGGTAAACTAAATGTTGCTGATACTGTATGGTAAATCATCCCTGCTACTTTTATTGAAAATAGCCATTTCCGGCAAAGTAACTCTACGTATGCTGCCATTATATCCTAGTTTCCTAGTCTCTTAGCGCTGGAAATTAAGTAGTATTTTGCCAGCATCTTGCTGACATTTTAAGTCGATTAAAGTGACCCAAGAAAACTCGTCAAAGTGGCATCTGTGTCGATGTTGCTCATCGATTCGACGCTTAGTAGATGAGCAGTCAACTCAGTGATGCGGTCAAAAGATGTTTTGATTCAATTCAGTCAAACTGTTACTTCATCATGTGAATACTTTGTGTACAAAACTCTTGAGACATTTATGTTTTATTACATCAACTTAGTTGCTATTCGATATCGAAGTAATTTGTCCGTCTATCGGAAATAGGAATTGGTATTTGGCAGTGTAGTTGAAAAAAAAGTGTTCTCACATGACTGATCCACATTGCTGTGATCAATTTTTGCTATAATAACACGTACTCAGGGAACACTTTGTGGAGGACGTCGGTTTATCTGTGATATCCAATTTGATATACATCGACTACGTCACCGAAAAAGAACACGCACGCATGCAGACGTACACATGATCAAAATGGTGGAACTTGGATGTGATTGTAAAACGTATGCACTAGAGTGACATGTTATAGCGTGTCAACCTTCGACGCAAATTACGGTACTGCATGATGACGTCCTGTAACGTCTCGACATTCGTGTGAAATTTTCATTTATTAGTTTTGTATGCATTAATTAGCCTGATCCGATATAATTCTCAGTTGTAGAGTTCCACAAAGCTTTTGGTAACGCGAAAAATGTTTTGTCACTCGTGAGGAAATGCGATCCACGTTGAGTGGGAAACCATACACAAGCGTGTGAAGACGGATAAATAATGAATACGAACAACTGAGCTTTGAATTTCGCATGTGAAAGATAACTTCATAAGTTTTCAAGCTCTATGCAATAGCACATGGAACAGACAGTTGGCACTGAAATGCAATCTACATTCGAGAATTTATGATAAATGTATTATGTGTGAGTCAAATCGCACCATTTGAAGTCGGCGTTTACGGACCCCTGTTAGTGAGGTCACTGTTTTTATGAGCATTTACTTCTGGATGGGGTAAGAAACACAAAAATTGAAGAATAAAGTGAGCAAAGTAAATTCACTTGAAACGGATGAATTGTTCTTAGGTCCGATGAGATACTCTCGCGATTGATTTTACAATCAGCAATGCTAGACTGATCTCCGTAGATTTTGTCACCAACATAGCAGAACGTTAAGAAAGTCCCCTAATAAAGTAACCACCAGCCACGAAGTTTTAATGACTATTCTTGATTCGTTGTTGAACTTGCGGATTTGCTACATTCAGTATGACATTTGATTGGCAAATGATTTCAGTTTATACAATTTTCTACGATCCAGAAGCCTTAGTACAGAAGAGGTTAAACTACCGTTATAAATCAGCACACGGATTCTAGAGTGAACCTACCCGATACCGTGCATCTGTACTTGGGAGTCTCCCACAATGTCTTACAACCTTGAGGCTGTTTAGGGATCGATTCTCCAACAGGCAAGTAGACCGCCTAGAGTGTTGTACTCCAAGATGTTGTGGACTCAACTCAAAAATGCTATTTTGAAATTAACTCCTCTGTCCCGAATGAGTGGCAAATTAGCGCTTAGGTTTAGAACATCAAGGGTAACTGCATAGACTTTATCCCTAACACGCTCGGAAATTCTCACCCGGCAAGGTTTGCTGTGAGACTTGGAAGATAGTCAAGTAAGTTAGTGCGCCCAACTGAAGTAACACGAAAACTGCTACATTTACGCTCAGTGGCATTTTTTGTAGGATTCTATCAATATTTTTTTGACAACTTTGGCTGTGCACAAAGAATAAACGGCAGAAAAGCTACCTATCTGGACTATTTACCACTGACAATGGACTTACTTTACCACTGGTCATATTTTGTTTACTTGTTCAATTTTCATCCCATATGAACATGTTTGCCAACGAAAGAGTAACACGTATCGTGATACTGTCTTAGTGAAATGTACGAAGCATGAGGTTCCTATGAGCAAATTGATTTTAATTGGTCGAGAAAGTTTTGCTGGAAAGCCACGGGTTGTAAACGGTTTACCTTCTAGAATTTACAACTATCAGAAAAGTTTCAGTCGATGAACATCTCTGTAACGGCTGTCAGACTTTCTCAAGAACGGCATCTCACTTGACGGATTTTTCCTTTCAACTGGTTTACGTTTACCATGTCATATTGTGATATATTTAATTGAGTATGTTTTTACCAAAATAATTGGCCAACCAGTGTCCACATCCAACTCACCATTAATAAACCATAACAGCATTGTACATCTGTCTCTTCCGTCTTAACAACCTTCACAGGGGCCCGAACTGGGACGTGACCCCGAGGACGAACAATTGCGAGTCGAGACCCTTAATCTTTACGTTATCCGGGTTGATTTTCAAAGGTTTCTCGAACATCAACACAACATGATACGGAGCCTATATCAGTCACTGGATTTCTCAGATAACCGCTATTTAAGCGATTCCCAGGTGAGGATGAACCTCACGCCCCCGTTCCGGCTCAGTGGATATGTACCGCTAGTGATTCTTAGCAAGGATGAAACAGTGCTTTTGTAGTTTCTTATTGGCATTTTGGATGCGGCCACTGCGTACTTGGTAAATCACAGTAAATCTCCTAATAAAAACCACCATTTAAGTATATGTATTGTTAATAAGGTCTTGTTCGCAGAAGTAAGAATGAGCCAATATCTTGGTTGAATTGGGTAACCTTCCGTTATTCGTTCGTTCAACAGAATTCGGCTGATCGTAGGCGCAAAGGTGTGCCCCTCGTATGGCCTGCGTTTCGTTACCCATGGCTTGTCACGGTCGATACACATTTCCTATCAACTCTAAATGATTAACGAGTGACAAATAAGGACGTTCCGGATCTTGAGATGGCTATTGGCTGTGAACACTCTTAGTGATACTTCAAAATAGCGATACCTTACAAGAAGCCTCTGCATCCTTGTGAATGTCTTCTCACCACGAATGCCGATATTCGATGTTCTCCATCTGATGGGCTGATGTTTTATATTCGTCCTAGGAAGTATGATCAAACCCCCATTCCAACCCAGCTACGCAGGCCATATAACCATGCGACCCAGTGCTCATCGGTACCTGTGGCTGAAGGATGTGCTGACTGTTATCCTCTTTTTGATTCCTGAAGCTGACGCTGAACCGCAGTTTTGTTGAAGGGCAGCTTGAAAAAAGACCGAAGCAACCACTAGACTAAACGGAAGCTTAAAACAGCAAGCATGAGAACGAGAAAAACTGTGCTCGTTAGTAGAATGCCTTTTATTATCTGCCGGCTCTTGAAGACCAAACTGAACTTACAGGTTCATTCCACTAACAGGTCACTGTGGTAATGAATAGTGTTCCCATTTACATGCTACATTCACTGCAGCACGGTTTTTAAATGGGTGTGCATCTCGAGATTGATGGATTCTATTCACGCTACATCCATCCCTGGTAATTTGACCAGGTGTTTCGAAATGTCAAGTTCGCATGAAACAAACCGCCATGTTTACGAAGTTGAATTTACGATCTACATGCATCGGTATTTTTGATTATCCATTTGAAAGTGTGGTAGGTGACAGAAAAAATTATTATCCTATCAAAAGAGAGTTTTGAGTCCGCATGTCATTGTATATACCGGAACCAATGCAGTCGATTGCGTTCGAGGATTATGGAATGTTGTTATGCAGCGCAGGACTACTTCATTTTTTATTGTTGGAGTCGTTCTGTCCTAACCTTGTCAGCATAATTCACGGGGAACATGTGATCGAATATTTCCAAACTCCCGGTATCCTCAGCTAGCAATAAGCAGGTTTCTCATCCACAAGTAAGTACAGAGCGAACAGTAGCTGCCCATCTAACGCTTGATTATCTTGACAGATGCTCTGCTCTACGTCCAATCCGGTATGACACTTTCATCTTTGTGGGATACTCTCATGCTGATGAACTTGGGGTGTCCATGGGCACCTGGAATTCTGTGGCCACCATTACGGGAAATCAGTAGGGAACTGTTCGCCAGTTGTAGTACACAGGCAACGATTATCCGCAATGTGGATCTAGTATACCTATCCTTTATCTGGAGATACTCGCATAGAAATAAACAGAGAAGACTACGCATTTCGTAACCCAGAGGACAAAGGCGGATCCTCAAGTTTGCTTTGAGACCACATGAAGGCATCGTGAGAATACTGGTGTAACTGTTTCCAAACTTCCTCCACTTACTTAAGTACTTGGAATAGTTTCATGCTGCGGATATGAAGAAACCAATGTAATTTAATATATCTCAAGTTTATGGGGACCAAGAAAATAACTAATATTATCGGATCCAAGTATGAACAAACCGTTTATCTATCACCACAAAACACCAGAACAAAAATTAACCTTCCCACTTGGTCAGGCCTGATCGGCGACATTTTTATGCACAGATGGATGACATGTGGAAAAGACCAATGTTTGAAGGGAACCGAGCAAAACTAGTGTATATTTTTCTCATCTTCACCTAGTTTACAGGTTATAATTTAATAGGACCAGTGACCGCTATCAGTGAACTGACATCGAGACAACACTAGCCAACGAAACATTGACATATTTTGATTAATTGAAACTGCGGTCCTGGTTGAATGCCAGCGTACGCAACGAAGCAAATATGCAGAAATGATGAGAAACCAAGTACGGAATACAGACCGGATTTGTGAAACAAAAAAGGTTACGCACTTTTTTAAAGACTTCATAGCCACCTGCTTTCTTCGTTATGATTTCGTGTTTGATAAAGTACCTTTTATTTGGAGTTTAAAAGCTTGTGATGATTTTGCGTGTAAGTCACGTGATGCGGGCTGATACAACTTCACGCTGGCCCCCGTAGACAAGAAACCAATGGAAACCGGGCTGAGAAAACGGTCGTGAAATCCAAACATTCCGCGAACACGATTGGACAGAACGTATTCCACCAATTGGAATATCTCCAACATTGCGTGTAAATCCGTGAGCTGTAAATGTAACTCGAACTTGATTCGTTTCTGTTATGGTCTTCTTGCTGACTTCATTCGCGTACCTTGGAATGAAGCCAATTCAGTACTTATTGGTAGCTTGTATCCGTTTGTTGCCGTGACCGACCGAAATTTGTTCAATAACTACAAGTCGAAATATTACACAGTTCCCTCTCAGTGCCGAAACAATGATGTGGACTGCTTGGAGACCAGACCTGAACTCTGCACAAGACGTCTGTGTCATTCAACACCGAATATGTTATCAAGACCCCAAGTTTTATCGTGTATAATAGGAGCTATGGGTATTCCTAACCAGACAGTAGAATAATATCGACGGAGATAACATTCACAACCTGTTACTGAGCATCCCAAACCGATATGTGAATGTTCGAAACGGACTCGTCAATGCTCACGGTACTCTGCTAGTTTATAGGAGTTGAGAATTAAAATGGGAATAATTTTGTAATTTAAAGCCCTTCACCATTTAGTTAGAACCACGGATAATCCAGTTAAAGTATATATATATATATATATATATATATATATTTCGACTTTCTGTTTGGTCATTACAGGGAGGTACTACACGGTTGTCGCGCAGTTAACACAAATAATTGACAACAACGTGATTCAAAATGAATAGGGTCCATTGAGTCAAAAATGAGTTGCTACCCCATTGAATGTGATCACACTAGACATTCAGCCGTCAGTGGTGCATAGACCGCTCAAGGTTAAATGAACTAATCCTCTGTTAGCAGTGTTTTGGATTAAGCATGGTAAACCAGCATCTCTGTAGTATAACAGGACGATCTGGCCAATGAGAATAAAGCCAAAATGGACGGAGGTGGTTAACCAGAACAGACGGTAGTGAGAAAGTGGATCGGCAGTCACCCTATGCATCCGATGCATTTTGGTGATTGAAATGAAAAGATACAAGGAGTCACCGACCAAATTGTGTGATGCAATATGCTGCAGCCTCACGGTTGCAGGATTCAGGAGGAAACAACCAACCAGCATCCGTGGAATAAATATCCCTGGATGTGTTTGGCTGGTTTGGTGTGCATATCACCGACTGGATTACGCTATAGTACCTCTAAATACTTGCACTATTTGGCAATAGATGCTTTATTAAGTCCTAGATACGTTCTGATCATTTTTCGCGGGTCTAAGTGCACAATGGTTCCAGATAAAAAGATTAGTTTAGGTATTACAGACAGTTTCGAGACAAGCGACTGTTCTTGCTAAGCTTATTGGGACAGATGAATATAACCTAATGACTGGCAGAAAAAAATACCAACGGAAGTGCCATACTGTTCAGTTAGCCTACAGTCAGGTCACACTCGTTTTAAAGTCCCGGTGATGTAGGGGCTAACGGGAACCATTTTTACACTTCACTTTGCTCTTTACAGGAACGATAGATTTGGCGCATTTCACTAATTCCTGATCTCGGTAGATGACGGCAGCTTCTATCAGTCCGAGCTGTCTCCATAAATGTCCGCAGACATACATACACATTGTGGACAAAACTTGCACCATTCACAAATGTCCATTCAAGTGGCTATGAAGTGAAACAGATAAATCAGCCATAAATTAAGAAAATACGTTTGTAAGACCGAACAAATTGCCGGAACAGCCAGATGGATAAGCTCCCAGAAAAGTCACAACAGAAACAAATAACCGACTGCACTCGAACTGATAACTTTAGTCATGTTTATCTGTATGACTGTTGATTTCTCATACAGTGTGACGTGCAAAATCTTCGTTCTCATGCAACGGTGATGCTCGCGAATCGCAACATTCAAATTTAATCATTCAAAGGTACACACACGAGCACAGGCACATGCCCATGTCCACAACCATTTACACAAAAGGATTGACGGAAGCACACGTGGCAGTGAAAAAAACGTTCCAGTAACTAACTAACCCCTATACCTTAGAGGGTTGATTGATCGATCAATCGGAAACATTTGACGCCAAAATGACCATTATGTTTCTTTTTTGACACACACACACACACACACAGCACGACTGCGTCTATTTGTTTGCGTGATGTATGCAAATTTCGTTTGTTGCTGATGTTGGTGATTGTGTGTAAAATCTGGTGAAAATGAACCGATTGTTCGGATACGCAAAGTAAACCGGGCCCAGAAAACCAGAGCAGAATGTGAATGATTGCATACTAGTTGTTTCTGTTGTTGTGGTTGTTGATCTTTTTTCTTGTAGCTGTTTTAATGAACGATAGATACATCTGCACTCACGTATGCTGCACCGATCGAAAAATCAGTTAACCAGGCCACTTTTTCACGTTAGGACAAAGTTTATGTCACTTACGTGGAACACCATCAGATAGGTAGCAAACATGTCTAGTGTATTGAAGAGATTCATGAGCGGTAAAACAGAACAGTGTAAGTGATCAACTCATTGAAAACACAATACAGCATAGTGTAACGTGTCGTCTGAACGTTGCACAAATTAAGTCAGATCCCGAAAGCCACAAACAGAATTCATTTATTCCCAATAGAGTGAAAAGAGAATATTCGTTTGAACAGCTAACAGGTACGCATGCAATTCAAACTGTTCCTTTAAATGAGGGCCATCCATGCTACTCACTATCACACAAAATCAAGAAAGTGGGCTAGCTAGCTGTGCCCGTGGCTGCGATAGACAAGAAAGCAGACTATCAGAAGGACTTGTGAATACGAGATTTCCAGAAAATCATTCTCAAACCGATACGATCAAGTTGATATGGAAACAGTTTGCGGGAAAGATTTTGAAAGTGTCTCGTGAATTCAAAATGCGGAGATAGGCATACGGTAAGGTCAAGTGACAGTCGGTCAGGTGATTGAGTTACGCAGTCAATGTTAGTTTCAAGTTCCGTTAATCAACATAAATTAGAAACCGGGCATGCAGTCGCTACTGATTCAGCCTTCTCGGTTATTTGTTCAGTCCACGAAATCCGGCAAAACTTGATGTATGAACAATGGGCCGAGACTTTCGGAGCCCGCAGGTCAGATTTTGAGCAAGATGTCCAAGGGTTAGGGCATTTGGTGATGCCGTCGAAAATTTCCATTCTATACTCCTACGTTGCCGCACTTAACATAAGTTTCATGAAACCTGACCTAAACGAGCAAAAACTCAGTTCTACAATTTCAAACTCCCTGGTCAAAGAGCGAACGTATCACTTAAGAGCTTGGTGGTGATGTAAGACTGTCATCAACACTACGTAATTCAGCCTTCTGACTGACGGCTTCCGGGTTGGGATTGGCTCATCTAACCAATCACAGTCTTATCTACCCCCTCCGAATGAAGGAAACATCTTCCAACTCTAAGCATTTTTAACCGCACAAACGTGAGAAACGAACAGTCGAAAATATATTTTCTCATTAGTAGTTGTGCTTTTTCCCGTGATGCACTGCTTCCATCTTTATTAACTACGCACAAACTGTCCGGCATTCTACGAAAAATCTTATAGACAACGGGGAGATGCCAAGGGTAGTTAAATTCATCTAGCTGGGCGATGCACAATAATATCGTCAGTCAAATAGTTCCTATTATAATGGTGAATTTTGATCTACCTGCTTTTGTACACACACACACACACACACACTCACACCCGTACTGACAGCATCCATAAATATTCTGTAATTTTCCATAAGGGTTGCACTGACTGACTTGCAAAGTTTTTTTTACCATATTAGCAGTCACTCCGTCATCGATCGGTAAGGAAACAATCACAACAGAAGGGTTAAGGAAACTTTTGGTCTGTTCCATATTTTCATGCTGTATCGACAGACTCCATTGCATTTTGATTAGGGTGGGCGTAGATCACTGGTTTTATTCCATTAGACTTCGTTTGGCACACGAATGAAAAGTAGTAGTGGGAAACTAGTTCCACACAGTATTGTGTATTTGTGCCCCAAGTTAATCATATTACACCAGCACCGCGTTTGTATGTGTGTGCACCAAAACGGGGGTTTAAAAAGTGTATTGGTTCGCCTACGTAAACTGGTGAAATACTATTTGTGTTGAAAAGTACAGAATGGACTAAACGGCCTTCACAACTGAAATAACTATTCCATAACGTGCCATCCCAATAGGTGATTTCGTCTGCAGTCTTGAACAAAGTTAATCATACAATGAACATGAACTCCGTGTCCTTCTAACCACTTGGCATGCATCAGCCAAAATTGAAACATTAAATGGAAAGTGGTGGGACCCACTGACAACCTACCGCTGACACACGGGGCTAAATCGGATTTAATAACTGTCCATTCATTTTATTTTCCTATCCCGTGGGCCCTACAATTAGGAAAGACTAGTCCCGCGATCAGTTAAATCCCCATCTCGTATTTCCGGTGACAAATTTAATGTTATCTGGAGGTGATTTATCATGCACCGGCAACAGTATCCAACTCACTACTGAACCTTTGAAAGCACTGTACAGCTTCTTCATCCAGCTTGTTAGGAGTCACAGGTAGGGTACATCCATCGTTCTCCCGACAAACAGATATCAGTTATTCGTAGTAGGATGGGTTCCAACTGAACCGCGAGATTGTTCGGTTCGGGTGCAATTTCTGTTCGCGGCATGTTCATTCATCACTTGTAGGATCAATTAGAACCAAAGTTTTTCATTCATGCAAATTAACACCCCCAATCAAGCTTGGGACACCATTTTAGAAAGGTCAAAAAATGTACTTAAAAACAGCGGCGAACAAATCGATTTGTACTGGTTGTAGACATTAATTTTACTATTATGTGCGTTCTTTCGTTGTGAATAAATTTCAGTCAATTCTGCATCATGGGTAACGCATCACCCCTGGTTGGAGTGGTAGTGGCAAAGTTCAAAAGTCAGCTGAACTGCAAACATACGTACCAGCTGAGTAAAAGCAAGGCGCACGGTTTTTGTTTCGGAGTTTAGACACTTATGGTTGATTAATGGACATATGAAGCTTAGGTCCCATCTATCTATGTCGCCATGTAAGGAATCAAAAAGGTAATAGTAGGAGACTATATGGTTTATGGAGTTATCCAGCATGAAGTATCAGCGTTCACTTCACCACTACGAAACCATAGAAGTGCTGTACAGTTTTCTCACCCTTGTTAAAAGTTGTCAGCTGTGCACATCCACCCTTTCCCAGATGTGACGTGAACCTGGGAAGAACGACCTTGAGTTGAAATTATTGGAATAATTACGTAAACCATATAATATATCACTAACAGTGGTCAAGTAGCCAGGCTCCACAAGTCGTGTTCAAAACCTTCGTCGTGCCTAGAATACTTGCAGAAAAATCACTTATCGGTGGGAGTTCATTACTCTGGCCCAGCAGCCCGTGACCATGCAAATCAGTAACTAATAGAAGCCTTTTCAGGGTTTTTGATTCAAAATCGTTCATCCCGGATTCATGTCCTCTTTCAGGCGCGATGGACGTCCACTGTTGGTGTTTCCTAACAAAGACAACAATTGTTCATTGTTCTCATGTATTCTCATTGGTGAACTGAGAGACGATACTGCAGGATGGGTAATTCTGTAGATCAAAGAACGTCCATCAAATGCTTTCCAAATCAGTTTCGCCAATAACTACGATTCTACGCTTTTCTTCATTTTGGTCATGTGTTCCAAATTATCCCTAACTTGATTGTTCTATTTTAATCGAGAACTCGACCTATTTACTGGTCTGAAACTTTACATGACTCCATGCTACAGTATGGCGGTCCGAATGAGCGTCGGACTAATGTGTTCCTCAATATATCACCAACGTGCGATTATTGATTGCCCATGTACGCAGAAAGTATGGTTGGACCTGAAAAGTACACCGATGCAAACAGAGATCGTAACTGTTCTAACAAGAGACCGGGACGATTGTAACGAAGGCATAGTAAGCACATACGCGTGTACACACACACACACACACACACACACACACAACAGCAGATACTCTGCTCTCACTCGGATATCAAATGTTTTGGGGACAAGTTGCATCGTGTGTACTGTGTAAGCCACTAATTAGTCGGCAGATTTAGCACTGGAAACTGTCACAACTAGGCCCTTTGGGGTCGATTCATGTGAGTACTAGGTAAATTCAAATAAACTGTACTTGACCGTAAGTGAATCGGTCCTAAAGTTAGCTAATTACACCTATTGGACCAGCCTCCACACCAGTTCACGAGACTGGATTGTTGGCGATCCCTAACACGAAAATTTCATATCCTATTATCCCGTTGTTGACCGTCACAGTTGAACCATGATACCTCCTCTTCATCGACTGTACAGAGAGGGCATGGTTTGACTGGCATGACTGACAAACATAAGGCTGGAATTAACCAACCCATCACTCTGTTGGTCTAAGATATTAATTCAATAACTGAGCTGACAGTCTGGAAACTACGAATGGACAGCAACAAACAATGTGACTAAGAGAACCTACCGATGATCAATTGCATGGCTGCACAAAAGCTTTTCAGTTGGGGAAGCCATGCAGAAGGTACGGACTGACTGAAGCTGAGTGGCAAAGTGCGTCCGTGAATCAACGATAGTACAAGGTGATAACAGTTGTGGGTAGGTTGGCTGTTGTGTGGCATCTCGTGAATCGAATTGTGATCACATCGCGCGTCCTCCTGTACCAGATCAACCCAGTATTTGTTTTATGAACAAGAACGACGGAATCTTCATATCTGCGGAAAATAACCAAGTATATGTAAAACTGGCAAAAGGCATCAATTTCCAATTGCGTAAGATGTTCCAGAATTCTGAGAGAACTTTCTTCCAACCAACAAGACGTGGCAAAACGAGGTTATGGGATGTCATATTATGGGCAAAAAGGAGTTTGAACTCAGTGTTTTTGTGAAGGACATAGACACAATTTCAGCATGTCCATTAAGGCGGGATTGATCAGTAGTTGAAAATTTGGTATAAAACCTTCGAAACCGTCGACTTATGATTATATTCACAGGCAAACTGCATTAAGTTGTATTGTATTGCATTCCATTTCATTCTACTGTACCGCGTAGCATTTTATTATACAAATTTCTACGCACATAAATGTCGTAATTCAGTAGAACTGAAATTTTGTTCTAAGGATCTCAACAGAAAGCAAAAGCCGTTTTCGGCTAGCCAGGATAAACTACCGGGACCCAGTAAGGTACAATGAGGATTAACCAAAGGTGTTCAATTTCAGTTATAAGGCACGAAGGGCATTTGTAGTCCGGAAGGGAGTAGTTTCCGAAGTACGTGATTAGATCAAAAGAGGTTTTGGCGGAGTAACATTCTATTTTATCATGCAACAGATAAGCTGAAAAAGTATATTGTTTACATGAAAGAGGAACTTTCAATATTACCTTGTTATGATTAAAGTGATACGGAATTAAGAAGTGGGCCAGGGCATTCAGAGGTATTCAAAGTCAGACATCGGATGAAGAAAAAATCACGTTATCTGGTCTCATGTGAATGATAGTGATGACCCCTGATCAATTTTGACGGGGAATGAAATGCTTGCCGCTACATCAAAGCCCATGTATTCAGTCCCATTATTTTCCGTAGATGTTCACCTGCCACCGATCCTGGAACGAACGGTGACCGATCAGTCTTTTCCACGGAAGTTGCGATAATTCATATTTTTCTCTTTTATTATTATGCTTCCTTTTCATTGAAATCATGGCTTACGTCATTTTTATCGTTGGGACCCGTGGCCAGCTGAGGTCTTCCCAGTGGGGAGGTTGATCGGCGGTAGGAGAATTCGAACCAGTGACCTTGAGGTCAGGAAGCCACAAGGTTGACTGCTTGGCCACCACCGGCCAAGTCGGGCCAGCAGAAAGCATTGGTACGTTCCAGTCTATGTGAAGACAGCGAGAAGACCAAATGAGTACACTATTAGATTTAACTTCATTGATAAATAGGACAAGTGTTTGAGGATAGACTGACGTAATCTTCCAGGGGATCAAGTATCAGCCAATTTTAATGATTGTTCTCGGGATTCTGCTTCTTTGCTTTGTGGCCTGGGAATAACCAGCTTCCTAGACACCTACAGCCGTATGTGATCATATGAATGGCAAGTAAACGCATGCAGATATTGTTCCAGTTGACGATTAGTATTTAACAAATACCCTAATTTTGCTTACCGTTCCACATTATGTCTTACACCTGTGCAGTAACATCAACGGGACGATGGAAGCCCTACTATTTACTAAAGGTGCATTTAGCAGCTGCTAACCGGGTTTATATTTTGCTGTGAGAAATGTGTCGTTCATACGTACGTATGCAATTAACAGACCAGCTATGACAGTGCTCAAAAGCAATCAAAATAGTATCACAAAATTAGTTCAGAAATTTCGTACAGTGAACAAATCAACCGAAGTGACCAAGGCCAGAAACAGTGATGTTCGAACGTGTGTGGGGAGATTCACTGGGAGAAGTTCCTCTTAAATTTACGGTCACATTCACCTCTTGGATCGTGTTCCCTCTCATTTTGGAATAAGCAGCGTTAAAACAGTACAGCAACGTCAATCGCGGCAGTCCCAGTTTCCTAACCTAAACCGGTTACGATAATTTTTGATCACATGAAACGCTGCGCACATCGTGCTCTCGAGGTCAATGAGTCATCACGTAAGCCTAAACCAGGGCCACTTTGATTTAATTGGGATTGCAAAAGACCCCGATCCCCGATTCACGCGACCCCAGCTACTAACCAACGTATCAAATAAGACGATCTTAGTGAAACAGAAATTCAAGTGGTGGTGATTGTGTAGTGGCTAACGCAGTAACCAGTACACGAATCCTTGAACTCCAGAATGATCTCCCTCCACCTTAGTGTCTGTCAGTAACACTTAGCAGTGCTACCCACAAACGACTTTGCTCCTTATCCCTAGCCCCATTCTGCCCGATTTTCACGCACACACACAAACACACTCACTCTCTCATCCTTTTTCAAAACATTAGGCGGCAGATCTATGCATTCTATCGATCATACGCCGTTGTAATCTGTTTACAACACATGGCCCACATTTATTGTTGGCAGTCAACTTTATTGTGCGTTTGTCCATCTTGTCTATTGTGTGTGTTTCCATCTATTTATAAAGGCAAGTATGCATTGGTAATGACGCACCCTTGGCCGTGTATAAACACTGTTCATGCTCTTCACGGTCCGTTTGCTCGAATAAAATTCGCAAGTGGAAGTAATCCCGCGACTTTCATGCAGAGAAAGTTAACTTAGTTCCTCGTGTGTTTGTCAGACAATCTTTTCTCATCTGCTAACGGCACACACAAACACACACGAAATACTGTCTTTTGATTATATTAATGCGCATGAATAGTCCAGTTTTACAATTGTACATACACCTGTACGTGTTCCCCTCGGTCGATTAACTCCTGCCTATTTTCGAGCGCACCAAAGGATCCCCACTAAGCTGGAGTGAATTGGCGATGCATTGTTGGTCGCTGGCATGTGCGGCTGATGAAAGCATCAGTTCGAGACGAAATATTCGAACTGTTTGACATCCTGGTTTAAGTACTCGTTGGTCGATTTTCTCCTGCATAGCCGAACAGTCAAAATATTCCTAATCTTCCTGATCAAATCTAAGCACCAAATAACGAGTGAGGGAAACAATACTAGACAGCCGAAATGACTAATAAGAACGTAATACGCTTCTTGCTGAGCACAAGACACCACAGTTTTTCTGGTACCCTTTGGCAGCATGTAGCCCTCTATTAGAAGGTCATGGGAAAATCATTCTAATGGCGGAAAACACTTCGCTGACGTTCCACAATTCAAGAATTTTGGTTCACTATGTAATTGTTTTATATCATATTTTTATGAACATTTGGGAGCGGCTGCTCTTTGGACCAGGTTATTCTGAAGTGGTCAAGCTCATTGGCCAGTGCTGGTAGGCTGGATAATGTTTGATGGATCGCACAGTACCGTGGAATTTTGAATGTTCATGAAAACCAATTTTCGTCCCAGTCAACTTCGAAGCAGATCAAAAGTATGAAATACAGAAAGTGTGTCCAGTCATGTAGATTAAAAAGGAAGCTCTCCCGTGACTTCGACCGTCCTGACCACAATTCTCGTGATATATGGAATTGAATGATAATGAACATTAACAAGAGAACGTATCAGTCCAAGTGCTGAGTGAGTGCATGAAGGCGAACGACCTAACGATAGGTCGTTATGTAGAAAAAAGAAGTAGATTCTGCCAGAATTTTTTAAGGGAAGGTCTTTGTCATGCTTCTGTGTGCAGTTCACACACACGGTTTATGAATGAGTCAACGGGAGTACTTAGGCTACCTGCAGAGAAGTCATCTATCAGTAGGGGGCGATCGCTGTGAGCTAGCGGACAGTAACCGTGCAAATCAGTGACGGATAGCTGCAACATCATCATGTGATGAAATTGAGCAAACCGTTCAGAGCCTGCCCGGTAGCGCAATGGCTAAGGCGTTCGACTCAGAATCGTTCGTCCTTGTTCGGGTTCGCGTCCCAGTTCGGGCGCGGTGGATATGCACTGCTGACGGTTCCTAACAAGGATGAAACGGCGGTACATTGCTTTCATGGTTTCTTTGTGGTGAGCTGAGCGGTGATATCACATGGTGAATTATTTCATGAAAACATTCAATCTCCTACTACTAACGTGAACTAAGTAATTGACATTTTCGGCCAAAAGAACGCGGACAGCGATGGAAACCAAGTGATGGTTGCTCTAAGTGGAACGAAAACAGTTGGAAGTTCACTCAAAACATTTAGGGACATTAAGGATGCCACCAAGTTCTGAAGAAATGATTCGAAGCTTATGCAAGAGAAAGCTAAGAAATCGCTGTAGATGAAAACAGATAGGTAGGGAACGACATCATCAGCACAAGCTAGAATTTGTGCAAGTGGGACAGTGAACAAATCACTAAAATAGGTAATGAGAGGATAGGAGAAAATATCAGCTGGCTGAAGAACACCGGAATTAACAATGATGAGATTAGATCTGTGAGAACCAACTTTCATGCCTTGGATTCCGTGGGAAAACTAATACTATAACCACGACAGTGTGGAAATAGGACAGCCATATGAGTCAGGCTTTTGAAAAAGGGGGAGACGGGTTGCCCAGCCATATGCAGAAGAATGAATAAAAGGCGAACTACTTTCACAAACTTGTTTGAGCTTAAGTAGAAATGGTCCAAAGTGACCCTACCGGATTTGCCTGAAGGCTGAAGTCGGAGATAACTAGTAAGAAACCTAGACGATTAAAGACAGCCTCTGGTTGATTTCAGCACCAATGAATGCTAATTATATGTCCAAGGCTATTCGGTAAAACGTTTGGGGAAAGGATAAGGAGATCACCCTTGCAGGTTTCCAGGAAGCGGAAGCACTAGCAATGAGGATGAGTTGGTTCATATGGAAAGTCATAATTTCCATCAGCAAACTCGCTCCTAACTTAAGAAGACCAGGGAATAAGTCGCCTGGACAATCAGCGAAGGCCGTTTTTGAAAGTCCGAGAAGCTTTAAAATTCCTTATGAAGAAAAAGATTCAACTCCCAAGAGAATATGCTGCGTTTGGGACGGAAAACTGTTCACGGAAAGGTGAATAAACGTGTTATTGAAACTGTTGACATCCATATTGCAAGTCAGCGACCGCATCTGCTTCCGTGTAGGGACCTGACTTCGTAAAACAGAGGTTTAGTGCCAGCGATATCCAAAAACTGATTGGTAGAAGATCAGTTCAATTTTTACTCTTGTTTGACCATGGTGGAATAACATTTCACGGAGAATGGGTCGTAAACTCAATGAGCAAATACTTTCAGTGTTCTGAGGTAGTTGAATACAGATGAGACAATTTTATGGTTGTTAAAAAATGTGATTCTAATATGGCGGCAAAAATTTAAAAGTATACTCACTGTCTTTATTAATAAGTCCAAAATGAGAAGGAATATTTAAAATAGACCCAAAAATGGATGGACTATGTTAGTAATGGGAGATTATAGGGTTTCATGAAATAAATCACCACCTGGTAGCATCGCTCAACTGACCATTAAGAAACCATGGAAGCACTGTACAGCTGTTCCATCCGTGTTAGAAATCACTAGCAGTGCACATCCACCACACCCGGACTGGGACGCGAACCCGGGACGAATGATTTCGAATCGAGCGTTTTAGCCATTACACAACTGGCCAGGCTCTCGACTCTTTGTTGAACTTCACCATCTGATATTGCACCTATCCGTCACTGATTTGCACAGCTGCCGGTATTCGTTAGTGGTAGATTAGTCGCCATGCCTTATCAATCCTCAACTCACCATTAACAAACCGTGGAAGCACTGCACAACGGTTCCATCCGTGGTTTTCCGCGTTCGACAACTTCGGCTATTGGTTTGTTTCTGTTCGCAGTGACTCGCAGAAAGCTTCATCACACCCTACAGACCATTAGCAAAAATAAGTCACTTGGTTCCAGTGACGTACCACCCATTGTCCTTAAGTGTGTATGTGTGTCACCAAGTTATCGCTCTCGCTCTCTCTTCTTTCATCTTTCTTGCTTTTATTTCTCACCCAAAACTTTTCCACTGTTAGGATAGAAACCGTGACTATTAATATTACCAAGCGTTATGACTCACCTCAGAATAACAAACACCGCCCCATTTATGTCACTACAACGTTATCCGTGGAAGTAATAGTGCACCGCGGTTTCGATCGGCACGGTTAATTTTCTTCAACACAGTTTTCACTCCACACTGTTGCGTTTGTTGGTCACAGATCCCCATATGACAAACTACACAGCGCATCGTTTGGATTCTACGCAGCTAAATTTCCCATGCAATGTGACTTTCAAAGTTATGAAATCTACATTCGCCTGCTGACCGGAACAGAATGGTCGTTTAAAGACCTCCGGTTCGAACTTCAGTCCCATCGTTACCCTGGTGATCTGTTGACTCTTGACTTAAATTCCTTGATCAGGCGAACGCGAACGTTACGGTGATCTCTTCTCCTTCGATACGTGAGAAGCTCTCTACTACTTCTAACAAGGTAGTATACTGTCAGAAAGTTCGGGTAGTCATGGAATGTGACGGCGGAATAGTCAAAACTGTTTCCAATGACTGCCGGTAGCTCTCATCCATCACGTTCCTTTTTCACCGACGACCTCTTATTTGCCACCCCATTCATGCGTTACCTAATGATGTTACCTAGAACTGATTTATTAAATTAACTATTGCCAGACCACGGCTGAAGTTTCTTTGCATCCATCGCTCCTATTCTAGAACCAATCTCTTAATAGCGTTCTACAACACGTGCTCTTCAGAACTAATGCACCCTTAATCCTGCTCCTCTTGTACTTCCGTTCCTCTTTCTTTTAATTTATCCCCGTTCGTCATCTGTTCACAGAGATAAGCCATCTACTGAGGTCTTTCGTTTGGTCCTTCCCTATCATTGTCTCTATACATACTCTGTCTTCCAATATTCACAATACTGGCCACAGACAGAGACGTCATTGTGGAAACATGTTTAGGTCAATGACAATGGGTGAATGTATTGCCCGTTCCACGAGGCTTTCCTATGTAATGATAGCCGAATTCAGCCGTCTTCTCGACGACTTATTTGTACATCTAAGAATGTTCAACTCCGTCTCTTTTGTGAACTTCACATTTGTGTGAGCTGAGCCGAACTTATTCTGCGGTTGGTTAGTTCTCGTCTAGGGGTTGAGTATACAGAAGATGTCATCCACATGGCGTTTGTATAAACGGAAGGTCTGCATTGACTATTCGAGTGGCCCAGTTTCCAACTTTGCCATGAAAAATGTCCGCTAGTCATGGATCGAGTTAGGACTCCATTATTAAACCCCCCATTTGGCGGTAAATTTAATTGTTAAATTGAAGCCGGACGCCGTGTATACAAAAGAACAATAGTTGTTTCAAGTCTATTATCGGAAGACGTCGCCCGCCCACCGTTCGCAATGTAGTCACAAAAATATTTGATTGTTTCCATGATCGGGACGTTGGTAAAAACGGCGGTCACTTTTAAAGAAAACATTCTTCGTCCTTTCAAATTTCAACCTTTCATGGAATTCCTAAGCTCAGATATATTTGAAGCTCTATTGCTATCTTCTGCCTAACAGGTTCCAGCAACCTTTCGAGCCATTTTGCCACACCGTGATACGGCGAACTGCACATGCCAAGGGGTGGTCTCAGATGAACTCCATTTGTATTTTGGGTAAACCGTATGTTCTCTGAATAATGATTTCGATGGGTCGAATCTATGACATGCTTTTGTTTCAACCGTCTCAGGATGGTGGATAACGATTTCTCACGTTGATGCGTTTTATTATTCACCTTCATCATTTTTGCAAATTTCGACTTTCCATTTAGAATGACTACGTAGTCAGACTTGTTAAGAAGAACTATGCCTGCACCCGTCTCTGGTCTTGATGACAAGACCAACAGACATTTTAACGTCCAATATATCCGAAAGTATTGGTTTCCAAGTGGGATCTCGCCTGGGTTGAAAAGGCGAATTCCCCTTGCACCTCTCCAATGTGAACGCACTGAACGAAGACGCTCGTTTTCTAAAGACTGAACGACAACTGTCATGTCACGGCAGCCAAACAAGGATGGATAAAAAGTGAACTCACCTTACCGAGTGAGTCCGGTCGAGGCGCAGTTTCCCATCGTACATTGGAATCAACACAAATTCAATTCTGACAGTGCTAGAAAAATGATGGAAACAACAACGATCAACGACAAATTGCTTCATCTAATTTCATATGGAACGAAATTAGTATTCGAGTTTGTGAACGTGGGTGTTTATAGAGAAGACATCTCAAAGTTTAGCTCCTAGACCAATCTCGGTTCTTCCTTGTAAACAATATTAGTCAATTGACACCATACGAAGAGTACAGGTCGGGCGGAATTCTCAAATAATTGTACCCGAATTTGTACATGAAGTCGTAGAACTGGCACAATACACTCTTCTTGCTGCTTAGCCACAATACGTGGGTTTTAGCGTTCCCCCAAGGTTGTCCAGCCTCCGAGCCTTCCGATACAGGAAAATATCCGACTGAGGCATGAGAACATGCTTGTTATCGGTGCTTCACAAGGGACTGGATGCAAACAGATAGGGACGGAAACCTGGGTGTGTTACATCAACCGGCCGTGAATTAATGGTCAGTTGTGATCCACGGATTATATGTAACATTGGTAATGATTTGTGCAGTGTGTAGAAAAACCAAAGGTATCAACATTCGAACTGCACTTTTATTTAGTCAGTAACTAGTACTGAAATTTTCCAAAGAAGCAAAGTAACGCCTCTTCTTTTTGATCTCTCAGGGACTAACAGCCGCGGAATAACTTCAACCCTAAATACACCCTAAAACGAAGTTCACCTTGCTTTTTATGGTCGGGTTCTTGGCTGAGTCAATGAATCGCTGCCGTTGCTTATTGGTGAGTTGTTAACATGGACATGGAGATTAATCACCATTTGGTTATTTGTTCACTACGGAGAATGAATATCGAAAACCTGATTGCACCGTGAAGGATGATAATCGTGGGTGTTCTTTTGATTGAAGGTATTTTTATTCTCCACATTCCACCAACCTGCAGACAAGTTACTGTGCTCAGGCTCAGATGCAGGATGTAACATCCTAACACACAACAGAAGAGGCCTTCCACGAATTCAAGTTCATCGTTAACCACAGCCTAGCGGAATGCCGAGGTGACCTGTTAAATGTGCTTGCTTGAGAACTGCTTGGTACATCGCATTCCAGGGCGTTTCTTCTTTTTACCGTCGCGAAAACAGATTTATGAAAATATGTTTAGAAAACAAAGCCCTGAAGATTTTTAATAGTTAGTTAGGTCGACTAGTAAACCGACTGTTATTGAGGACAATACCAAAAACAAAAGTTATGAACGATACCAGAAGGCTAACAAAACACAGAAAACCAGGTATCCGACTTTCTGATGGGAGATTATAATAATCGGGAATAAAAGAAATTTATCTTTCCTTTATTTAAAACGTTCATATACAAGTAAGCCATCAAAAACGTTTCTATATGTGCGGTTCGATGGCAACGGACGTAATAAATGAGGCAGTTAGGTCGGTTTAATCGACCGGCAAATGCTCCCGTGTGGTCAATATGGTACCACTTGCAAAGTGAACTCGTAGTGTGCACATAAATGCACATGCTGGCCAATTGGGATCAGAGAGGTGTCCTGAAGTTGAGACAACCGGTAATGAGTCATCAGCCAATCACCGGCCATCTGGTACAACGGCGGCTAAGGTGGCTACCGCATCACCCTGCAGCGGAGTGAGGTCAGGCAACAGAATGGATGTGCTCTCGCTAGCACACAGATTAACTGTGACACATCGAAGCGGTGGTGCGTATTGTTGTTTTTACGTTAGTAGATTTGTGCAACTGGCATTTGTGCGTATGTGCGTGTGTGTGCGCATGGGGGGGGGAGCGGATAAGCGGGCGAAATCCGTAGGTGAAGAGACATGGGCGTAAAAGGGTTAAGCATCGTGAATTCGGTGCAATCTCATTCAAAGGGGGCGCAAAATTTATTGATTTGTCGGTATTGGTATCAGTCGGAGTGCAGCAGCACTGATGAAACCTCGAAGGCATCAAATACGAAGAGGGATTATTACGGCAAACCGGTAAAAAGCAAGATATCGGCGACGACGTATTGTGACACAACACTTCTCTAATCCATTTGCACAAAACCGATGGAAGGCACGAGATGCAAGTACTTCTTATCTTCTCAGCCACGCACGTAAAACGTTAATTTACTTTAATTAGACCAGGGGAAATACGTGAAAGCAGACTGAGTCGACAAACTCGGAAAAACCTTTGCCGAATACTGATTGGCTAAAGCAAGGGCAGGCACATTGTGAGTCATTAACTTTTTGCATACACAGTGGTGACTTCGATCTATTGATCGGTAGAACCTCGCAAATGTTGCGTTAGCAACAAACAAAAGCGGTGTCCTGTGAATAACATCTTAGATTAGTGATTTTGTATCGAATGTTCATCGATTGTCTCACAGTTCTTCAGCAAATGGTTGCTCTAAGGCGAACCGCCTGTTCACGATAGTTTGTTCTACATTCATACTGGGTGCTTGGCATTTTAGCCGAATAACTATGAACGGACTGAGCTGGATATGAACCTTTTCGTGGTAGCTAAATTTCTGTACGTTATGGAAAGTAGGAGAAATATCAGGTTGCTTTGTGACATTTTCTATTTATTTATTTATTTATTTGAATCTATAATTGTCTGACCATCTACTTTCCTCGTGGTTTTCATCTGAACGATCCTTTTGTCCCCTGAACTTATTCACAAAATGTTGAAATTAGTCTTGGAATTGTGTTATGCCCAGGATGTTTCATAGATTAGCTTTCTTTTTAAGTTCCTGAGACGCAATAAGGAAAAATTCACGCAAGCTACACAATCAGGAGTCTGTTAAATCTCACGCAACTTGGGTCAGACGGGGGATAAGCGGAGTGAACACGTCTCTACCCAACAGTTTGGGGATACCATAAGTAGGATCTAAACTTATTGCTGATATTTTTGGGATGATGAGACAGGTGGCACAAATGTATGAACTGAGGATTACGGAGACAACTTATTCCACCCGACGATTGTTTTTGCTCGACGTTGGACCATCGTCTTCAGAAGAAACCAATCAACCTCAAAGGTGTTTAAAAACTGCCTCTGTTGTTCGGTGTAAATTTGCCGCTTGCCACTTAGAAAAATGGAACTGCTTCACTTAAAGGTATAACGATTCCTTCCTATAACAAAACCGTTGACTCTGTCGCTGTCCTAGTGTCATTTAGACAGGACACAGCTAGGTTTGAACTCTGATACTTACTCCAGGATTTTGATACAATACTTCATTTTTATTGACATCAGTTACTCGGCCCTCAAGCTAGTCTGATGAATCCTTCGTGACTGTTCACTTTTTTCCTTCGTCTTTCATCAATGCACCTATCAATTTGCGTACAGTTCTGACTGGTTTACTCTGGCACACCCGCTTCTCGATACTTCGTTTCTAGTAGCACACAGTGACCAATGAAATCAATTGGTCGTTTTGTTCTGCTTTGTGCTTTGCTGGCCGATTGTTGAAAAGGTTAAGATTTTGGATTTCCCATGTATCAATCAGTAGTAGGACACAACGATATAGAGTTACAGGCAGATTTTTGAGTCCCGTAATTAACAGTTCTCCAGAGTTCTGTGAAGAGTTGTTATTTTCTCTCTACCTTTCGTCATTTAGGGACCCTGCTCGTTGGACCGCCTGTAAAGCATCCCAACTACACTGACGATCAAGTGCTCTGTAAACATCTGTCCTTCTCTCTCCGTTCCCTGTTAGATCAAGAAGATTTCTCTGAATGCTTGCTTCATTTTCCACATTAATAGATCCAGATATTTAGTGTACATTGCCCGCTTCTCATCCCCCCTGCCGATAGTTGGGGCAGGAAAGGTGGATTTATCATCTACGAAACTGAGTTGAGTGTGACGTCAAATTCGACTCCCCCGGACTGAGCCAATATGCCACCGACTATGTTCGTATTTCTATTTTTTTGAGCATCACTGTTCCACCTCTTCCTAGTTGATTTGCAAAGAGTAATAGACTAATTCATCGAGGACCACTTCTTATCAACCTTATTTCGTCTGAACCCGATGTCTCTTTTTTCCCAAACTGATTGCCAAAAACAACTGTTGCCCGAGCTGGTACTGAACTTGCGGTTCACTGAACCTAAATTTTTGTAAGTTTATCCTTCCCCGTTAATTTCAGTCGAAATTCGATAGAACCCACATTTAATTCGGTTAATGGTTAAAATGAGAGTGAATAGAGAAATCGTAAACAACGGTTTTCACATGATCTCACATACCATTTTGCTACGTCTGCTACGTCTGTACACATGCTCAGCACAGTCAACGTGATTGTTTTAGGGAAAGTAAACATAATCGGAAAAAAACGAAAGCAAGAGAGCCAAACCGATGAAAGTAGGGAAAACGCTGACCGTTTAGATTGATAAGAGTGAATTCACGACAGACTTCGCTTCACATTATCTTCAAGGATCGATGGAAAAGATTCGCTTACGAGTGACCACTTTGGTCCCAGGAAACGGGATGCCGCGATCGACAGCTAAATCCTTGCAATCAAGGCGATCCAAAGGCCACAAATATGCTATCTACCTCGGTTATCCAAGCCCGGGATACCAATACGCCCAGTTTTAAGCATGGCCAATTAATACTAACACCTTTAGTCAGGCGATCAGCCAATCCGTCGATCTCTGAGAGGGATAAAATTATCAAGCCATAATGTGGTCAGAATTTGTGAAAACTGAGGGGTGGAAATGTGAACACGGGTATATGCACTATGGAAATGATCACTTGTTCACCAAAATTTAGCTGTTTGAGGCCATTTCGGTCGTATGGAATGGTAAAATCCCTTACGAACTAAGCATCCAAAAGTCGATACCTCGAAAATAATTCGAATAAGTCACCATCCGATTACCGACCAAGCGCTGAACTACTATGACCCCGTGACTGACTCTCGAAAATAAATTATGTAAGTGAACATCCAATGGTCCGCGAAGCAAGTATGTTTTCCACTCTACATCTGAGTCCATGTGCCACTGAAAATGGCTGAAGACTACTCATATCATTTGCAGAACTATCGAAAAACACAAACTGAACATC